>PITA01001951.1:0-176354 GCA_004023965.1 Spilogale gracilis
TTCAGTTGCTCTATAGGTTAAATGAGGTCAAGAGTGTAAAAGTGCTGAACATAGTACCCGATGCTTAGTAGTAAGCCCTTGGTGAGTGGAGGCTGATGGTTGTCAAGGTGGTGCGGGGAGGCAAGGAGGTGTGGGCACAGGAGAGCAGCTGGTCTGCAGAAGGAGTAGGGGCCTGCTTTCCCTCCAAGGGGAGTCTGTGTCTCAGTGAGGTGGCTGGGGAGGAGGGGAGTTCGTTGTCCTGGGTACAGCCATGAGTCCTGCAGCGGCCGCTGGAGGAATCCAGAAGCCCTTTCTCTTCCTGGTGGGGCTTGGTGGGCGGGGCAGGAAGGTGAAGAATCGAAGACACCCCTGGAGAACAGGGGCCCGCCTCCCCCTTACCGAATGCCCCAGACCCCATCCCCGCTCCAACTTGTAATAAGGAGATAATACTATTTCTTATTCTTTATTTGCCCAGAATGCCTGTTATTTTCTTTCTTCTAGAATCCAATTTTCTCATGACATTTCTGCCTAATGTAGCAAAACTTGACCTTTGTGAAAGGACGTTGCTGGCAGCCAGGGGAACCCCTCCGCACACGATTCCAGGGTGGTCCTCCCTCCGAGATGCGCAGGGTCCCCACTTCACCTGCATTAGTCCCCGCCTCTCATTGGGGTGGGGAGGGTAGGGAAGGGGGAGAGACAGCAGGGCTCCTTCTGAGGGCTGGGGGAATCTGGGGCTGCTGGCTGCTGACTCTCATGGGGTGTTTCTAGGCTTTAGAGCTGGGGTTTCTGTTCAGGGAGGTGCTGGAGGGAGGAGGAGACCTCATGGCAGGCGGGCCTATCTGACTTTGGCTGCCACCACTGCAGTTGTGTGTAGATAGTGAGCTGGGAGAACAGAGCAGAAGACTTCTACCTGGGTGAGTCACTTGCATTTGCTGAAACCTCACAGAGGCTAAGGGTAATGGCGACTCAAGCATGGCACTGAGACCCAGTGTCCTTGATCCCAAGGTCTGAGCTCCAGGTGCAAAACCCAGTATAAAGCCATCTGTTCACTGGGCGTGTGCACCTGACCAGGAGGTGGGTCAGGGGAGCTGTGCCCCAGCCGTGTCCTTAAGTGGCCCCCATGCGGGCCTTCCTTTATCACCCCTTTCCTTCTGATCAGCAGGGCATGGACGAAGTTTGCAGGCCCAAGACAGATCGAGGGTAGGGGTTTTGAGAAGCTGAGTGTGCGGACAGGTTAAGGTTTACAAGCTTTGGTGATTCACGTGCGTTAGAGCTCTTCCTTCTGCGGACAGGAAGTGGGCTATGGGGGTGTCTACCCTAGACAGAGATATGCGGGCTGGAGGACTCCAAGGAGAGTGCTGGGTTCAGGGGGAGTGGAACAGGAGGCTTGGAGACCTCTGCTTGTGGCCCCCTTCCTTTGTCCACAGTTCCCTGCACCCGCAGAAAGGGGGCTGCCTTTCTAACACATTCACCAGCTGTCACCAAGGGTAGGGCCACCTCAGATGTGAAGGGGAAGCCCTGTCCCTTAGGTTGTCTTTGTGTGTGCCATCTGTCCCTGTGAAGGCTGTGCTGTCTGTGATCCCACCAAACTAGACTTCCTCCGTGACCTTCAGAACTGGTAACCCCAGCCTGGTTATTTCTCTCTCTGGATATTTCACAGGCTCAAACTTAGCATTTGGAAGGCGAGACTCATGAACCCCAGATATCACCCTTTTACAGCCTTCCTGGTCTCATTAAATGATCTGGTTGCTGGCCTGGTGGCTAATGTCTTCCTCCCTCCTCTCCCAGACCCAGTCTGGGAGGTTCTGGCAGCTCTCCCCCCCACCCCCGTTGAATCCACCTGTTTCATTATCTCTAACCCCCTTCCTCAGTACTGCGGCAACCTCCCAATGGGTCTGCCAACTTCCAGTCTTGGGCTCTTACTTTAAGAAATGGTAATTAGATTATGTCACTTCCCTACTTAAAGCCATCCAGTGCCTTCTCTTTGTTCCTTAAAATAAAAATCCAAGGTCCACACTCTGGCCAGCACGGTGGTGTGGCCCTCCTCTCTCTTCCTTACCCCCAACCACTCTCCCTTACCTCCTTCCCCACCTCCCCCCTCTCTGCCTTTGCTCTTCTTGGGTCCACGGCCCAGAACACCCCAGCCCTGGCACGGGCTCATTCTTGCTCTGGCCTCAGCCCCATGCTGCGCTCTTGGAGGGCACCTCTCCAAGCGCCTGTGTAAAGGACCCGGCTCCTATGCAATCACTTGGTTTGTTCTCTTCCTTCTACTCCCGGCAAACTGCACTTCTCTTGCGTATTCATTTGCAACTTGAATGTAAGTTTCACGGGGACCTTCCCATTTGTCCACCCTTCATTCCCCCAAGTAGCCTGTATCCCCCCCAAGTATCTGCTATAGTAACTGTCTAAGTAGAGGTGCACGTAAAGCTTATGTGCGTGCATATGAACCAAGAGTCTGTGCTTGGGTGTGTCACCGACGTGTTTAATTGACACCAGTGCACACATGCTGGAGTGTGTGTGTGTGGATCCTGTTAACCTGCGTGATGTCTGTACCAGTGTCCCGTCTCATCAGCACGGGAGTGGTGTTCCCGCGGGCTCCCGTGGACTCTGGCCATATCTAACTGCTGCCTTGAAGGGCTATTATCACGTCAAAAGTTGTTTGTGGAGCCTGGCAACGTCACTGCCGTGGGTGGGTGTGTTTCTTCTATTATTTGGAAGACTAATGGCTACTCCTTTCCCTTGTACATCCTAATGAGAACAATTAAGTCTGATGTCTTGATCATGGCTGGGCCTCTTTGCTGGGGGAGGGACTGGGTAGAGAAATCGTAGGTGACCTACAGGGTTTTTTCCACTATTGTGAATGTTAAGAGTGCTTATTGGTAAAAGGGGATGTAGTTTTTCTTAGGCAAGACGAGTAAGTCCTAGAGATATATGGTATAGCATAGTGGGTCATTAACGGTACTGGACTATATGCCTAAAAATGTGTTAAGAGGTTATATCTTATATTAATGGTTATTGCAAAAAAAGAGAGGGAGGAAATTTTTAAAGTTGATGATTAAGTTTATGGCATTGTTTATGGTGACAGTTTCACCGGCATACACTTACCTTGAAATTCATCAAGATGTGTACATTAAATATGCACGATTTTTTAAATGTCTGACACCTCAATAATAAAAATGAAGAAGAATCTCTGTTGGCTTGTGTATCCTGAGAACTCTGTCCCCCTGTGGGAGGGTGGCCTCCAGAAGGTTCTGTGAACCTTTACTGTGGACAGAGAACATGGAAAAATGACCAACATTTTTTTTTTTTTAATTTATAAAAGTCCTTGCTCTCCTTTTCTTGAAATCCTCTCCAGACCTGATCTGGGGCCTTGACTACTGGCAGATACATCGTTAGCAGAATGGAGCAAGGGAGAAGAACAACAAAGCCAGGCTCCCATGAAATAACCAAGCTTCCTACCAAGAGCATTACTTTCTTCAGATCCACCCCTTAATTTCCCCTTTATTTGTCACTCTTGCAGAAACCTGTCGAGTAACCGGCTCACCACATTGTCATGGCAGCTCTTCCAGACGCTGAGTCTTCGGGAATTGTAAGTTTGGTTTTGAAGACCATCTAAGTAGTAGAGTGGTGGTAGAGGTTGGGTGAGGAGAAATGTGGGGAGGTGGAACCACCTGAGGTTTGGTGTGCCCTTGCAGGGGCTCCTTGAGGCAGGTGACATGGAGTGTACCATGTTCAGTGAGAGTGAGACACCCTCTTTCTTGCTTGATTTCTGATGCTCTTTCTGGCACGTTTCTGAAGAAGACTGGACTCTTATCTTTGAGCAGGACCTAGTTCTGTGATCTTCAGGTAACTTGTAATAATAGTATTTACAATAATAAGGAATACTTTCAACTTATAATAAATAACATTCATAATATATGATTTTGTAGATTGTCAGGTGTGCTTTAATTGATGTGACTTTAGCTTTATCATCATGAAAAAAATAGATTGATCATCATGAGCATTATGGGAGACAGGTGTTATTATATCTCCAATATAAAATTTATTTCTTCATTTTTAAGGTGAAGGGTCTGAGCCCCCAGAAGGCCCATGAGACACAGCTAAGATTGTGTTGTTAGGGATTGGCTGATCTAGGACTTGAACCCAGGCCTCTGGCTTCAGATCGCCTGCCCTTTCCATCACTCATAATCTTTTGTCAGCCTGTTTGGCTTGCATATGGGAATCCCAGTGGTGGGGGTGGGAGGCAAGACCATATATTTATTTAATCTTCCTGTGGACTGCTTGGTCTTACTACCTCCCCAGACTGATCAGTGAACCCCTATCCCCTGCAGCCATTGTGTGCAAACCCTCTTTGAACGGATGAGTGAAAATTCCTGACCATTGCTGGAAAAAATAAGTTGTGTTGATGTGTGAGTCATCAGGGTCATCTCTGTGCATGAAGGACAACATGTTTTGTTGAGGGAACAAATCAAGGAATAAATTAGAAAGGAATTGAGGCATGGATGAAATTAAGGAGGTAGGGTTCAAGAGACACTATTCATGTGTTCCCTTTTACTTAGTGATTCTGATCCAAATTCACTGAGTGCAGATTGCTTTACTGTCTTTTCTTTTCTTTTCTTTTTTAAAGATTATTTATTTATTTGACAGAGAGAGAGATCACAAGAAGGCAAAGGCAGGCATAGAGAGAGGAGGAAGCAGGCTCCCTGCTGAGCACAGAGCCCGATGCAGGCTCTGATCCTAGGACCCTGAGGTCATGACCTGAGCTGAAGGCAGAGGTTTAACCCTCTGAGCCACCCAGGGCCTTGCTTTACTGTCTTTACCAAGAGTCAGTAGCCTTGGATCTCTGCCCATGCTGTTGACCTTTCAACTTGTCTTTCCTCCACCTGGGAAGACCTGAGTTCATGGATGAGTCAAGATCTTAGCTTTTCCAACCCAGCTGGTCAAGGAGGGGAATATTTACATCCAGTGACCCAATAGCTCATTACCCTATGATGGCCTTGTGTACCCTACTTATCCTCATGGACCTGAGTGCCCCTGATTCTTTGAAAGGCCATTCTAGGGCCAGGAAATACAGAGGTGCTCTCAAAAGTATTGGAGAGGTTAGGGCAGTAGTACTGTGGGTTGCCTTCCTTTCTTAGGATTTTAACCCTCCCTCTGGGCTACTCCTCTGGTGTGGCCACAGTACATGTAGTGACCACAGTTCTTTAGTCACACAGGGCTGAGATCCTGAGGTACATCGATTAAAAACTCCCCAAGCTTGGAAAAAGGTAAATATGTACTTATTTGTTTATACAACACTGAAAAGCTAGATGATGTCACAGATGTCACAGACAGCTAAATGTCAGACTGTTAGACTTGATGCATTGTATTCATTCCCATCTTTGTAGGTGGGAAAAAACCTTAGCACTAAACGAACATGACTGCTAAGATCACTACTAAAGATTTCTGAGATCTGACTCCATGCCAGGCACTGTGCCAAGCAATCTCTTGAATTATGGACATTCGTTTTTTTAATTTAATTCTTGTAATAATTTATCAGGTAGGAATTATTCCATCACTTCACATTTGGAGACACCGAGGTAGTTAGCAAGGTAAAGTATCTTATTTCAGGTTACCCATTAGCCAAGTGATAGCACATAGACTCAAGCTCTTGACCACTCTGCTTAGCTGTCCCTCAGCCTCTTAAAATCTGTTTCTAATTCAAGGATAGGTTCTGCAATAATTCTCAAAAAGTGCCTGATTGCAGTTCTTTTCTTCTGTTGCCCTAGATCTGATGAGTAAAGGAGCTAACTGGGGGCTCTCTTTATTGGGAGGCTCATGTCTACTTCTCCTGGAATGCCTCCCCCTTCATCTGTAGGAGGCGAGGGACAGCATCTCTCTGGGGGACATCCGGGGTTGACAGTTGGCTGAATTATTGAGAAAACGTTCAGTGCTCCTTCTATAAAATCATTGGATGTGAAATCAATGGTGTGCTGACCTGGTGACCTGTTTCGTGGAGTTTCAGAAACAGTTGTTCTATGGGTATATATTTAAAGAAAATGTCAGATTTATCCCAGAGGATCATGGGATTCTGCATTCATCTTTGCCCGGGATCAATACACGGTGAGCTAGATGTGACTTATGGTGGAATGAAGACGTTTCCTCCAGTGTGAGTCAGTGTGGGAGGGCTGCCATGTCCCAGAGTATTTTATTTCTGTCATATTATTAAATAAGAAAAAAATTACATGGGAAAATAAAGAAGCCCCCTTCTCAGGAGCACTTGCCCTGGTAGGGGTCTATTTTTTGAGGAACAGTTGAATTTTGAGAATGGAAAATTTATCTTTTAGCTGGAAGGCCTCATGTTGGCTCTTCGCTGTGACTATGATTAAAATCCAAACAATCCCAGTTGCTGGCACATGGAAGAGGGGGTAGTATTTTCTTGTCTGACTTCGTGATTAGTCCACATGGCGCCATCTGCCATGGGCCTTCTAGACTGCCATAGTCTGCCCAATGGAGCCTGTGGGCTGGGGTGTAAGGATGTGTTGGCTATTTCCAGGAAGAAAGAATCTTGTCCCTGGAGGAGAGAGGCCAGGGGGAGATGGCTTTCTGTGCCGTGATGGCGAGAAGATCACAAAGCTGGAGGGTGAGGCTTTGAGCCACCTTCTGCAGGAGCAGAGGGAGCTAACTAGGACATTCGGCGATTTCTTGGCACATTTCATTCTGCCATTGAGGATCTCTGCCTACCCCAGCCAGACCCTCCCCCCACTGGAGGATCCTTGCTCCAAGAATGGATGCTGCTGGGAATCTCCATTGGAAGGGCTGAGAATCTACAACCTTTTCTCAATAGTAGAGAAGGAGACAGAAGAGCCATACATTGAGCACCTATTATGAACAAAGTCCTGTGTCATCTTTGGAGAAACCCCCACGGGGGTTGTCATTATAAACAGTTTTACAAATGAAGGATTGAGGCTTGGCCAAGTTAAACAACTGGTCCAGGATCACAGAGCTTATCAATGGGAATGGGAATTAATATTAATGATAATTAGCATTACCACCATCCAGGACTGCTGTTTCCAAAGACCAGTGCTCTTCCCTTAAACAACTCAGCAAAATTCCCTCCGCCCCCATACTTGCTGTCTCCTTCTGGAAACCAGTCTCACGAATGTGGCTTCCTGAGTGGAATCACTGGCGTGGCGGGGGGTGGTTAGGAGGGGACCTCAGACAAGTTAGCATCTCAGACTCCTGGTCATGAATGAGAGGCTTCCCCTACTCATTTCTCACTTGCTTTTGTCCAAGGAAAGATATGGTCTTGGATGAACACCTGGCCCATTGTCCCTCACCAGTCCAGGCTGTGTTTCTCTTATTGAGAGAACTGGAAGCATCTTTCAGGACTCCCTTTGGAGGACTTAGCATTGTGTCAGTGCCATGGGTTTGCAAAAATTTGAGTTGGCATTGCACGGTTGCTCTCAGAAGTTTCTGGTTGTGTCAAGGTAGTGGGTTTTTTTTTTTGTTTTTTGTTTTTTTTCTTTATGGAGAAGATTGGAACTGTCTGGCCAGAAATCAGAGCAGGAATCAAAGAGATTGTCTTAGAGATAAAGAATGAATTAGAAAGAAAAGAAGCTTGGATTATGAATCCCATGACGCAAGTTAGGCAAAGGCAAGAGGCACCAGAGGATATAAACCCAGAGCACAGAAACCTTCCAGAAATACCCTAAGGACCATTAGTGTATTTTGAACAGGCTTCTCTTAATGCACAGAGCAGACATGATTAAAACAGATTGGAATATTTCATTTTCTTAAAGCAAAGTGATAATTACCTGTGGTCTGATTTGCAGATTTAATCGACTTGGTAAAATATTAACTCGATATCGGGGATGGATTTGGGCTGATCCTGGCACTTTCTTTTCTCCCAGTCTTGGCCATGACTGCTTTCCACGGCTCTCAGAGAAGTCCCTGAATGATCATGTTAATAATAGCATTACTGTAATCATAATTTCTGGTCTCTTTATAGTCCCTTTCAATTCACAAAACATGTTATCATGTATTATCACTAATCCTCCTAATAACTTTGTGCCGGAAGAGGGTTGAGCGCAATTACCCCCATTTTGCAGAGTTAAAGTGGAACCTTGGGGAAGAAGTTACTGCCATATTAGTTTTCTAGGCTTGCCTTGAAAATCAAGACAAATTTGGAGGCTTCAAACCATAGACAGTGACTCCCATCTCTTCTGGAGGTCAGAAGGCCCAAACTAAAGTGTCACAGGGCCACTCTTTCTTTAAGAGGCTCTTGGGAAGAAACTTTGCTTATCTTTTCTGGCTTCTGGTGGCCCCTGGTAGTCTTGGCTTGTGTCGGTGCCACTCCCGTCTCTGCCACCATCTTCACGTGACTCTGCTCCCTGTCTCTGTGTCTTCAGCTTCTCCCCTCCTCCCTCTTATAAGGACACCCGTCATTGGATTTAGGATCTGTCCTAAATCCAGAATGATCTTGTCCCACGATCATCTGACAGTCCTTCACTTGATCACATCCATAGAAGACTCCATTTCTAAGTAGGGTCACATTCACAGGTCTTGGGGGTGAGGACTTGCCCAGATTTTTTGGGGGAAGACTCAGTGCGACAATGTGACAGCAGGCTCCACTCAAACCTGGTGTTTGTGTATTTCCTCTATCATTGTGTTATCTCTGGGAGGCCAGTGGTGAGTATCACTTGGACCTTTGGACTGGCTTCCCTGGTTGACTGTAGATTTATACCCCTTCCCCACTTTCTGTGGCTGGCCCTAGGATCACCACTGGCAGCAGCACTCTGTGGAGGGAAGGAGAAAGCCAGAGTGATGACCGGAGGGGAACCAGTGTTTTCTAAATACACCGCCATGGCCTTGGCCAGGCAGCGAGGCGTCTCTGTGTGCCTGGATGGGGCTGAGTTAATCTGAGGGTCGCCCCTACGCCCTGTGATTAGGCCCCAGGCCACGATGGAGCGCGGGCTAGGTGCGGGTTAAGCTCTGCCCTGAAGCAGCTGCCACTGTATTCTTCATGGGGCCACCTGCATTATTGACGGGGCAGGGAAGGAAGACAGTGCCCGGAGCCCTGGCCGAATGCCCCTCTTTGAGACACCTGACTTCCTAGAAGAGTGAGCAGCATCATTTACATCATTTAGACTGAGGGCTGCCCTTCTCTGCTCTGGCTGCCCTTCCTGAACCCTCTCTCATCAGTTTGCTCCGTGGGATGCCCGAGACACCCCTGTCTTCAGACTCAACATGCTTTCTGTCGTATGTCCTGCTGTCTAGGAGGAAGGTCCCAAGGAAGAGGGGAAAAGCTGAGGGTTTCTGTACAGTTTCCAGGAGACTGGGGTGTGGAGGAAGGGCTGGGTCTCCTGGGGCATCGCCTCTAGGGGACCACGTCCAAGAGGAGAAGGATGGAAGGAAACAAAAAGCCCTTAATGTTCTCTAGCCCTGTCATCCCACCTGCTTCACGCATCAGTGTCAGCATGCTTTGGCACTGTCAGCCCTGCGGGGGGCCACGGAGAAGTTGGGGAGACGCAGCAGTGTGGGGTTTGGGCAAGGCAGGACTCAATAAAGCACATGGTCTCGAAGCAGCCGGCCCCCCTCACTTGCTGATCTTTTCCACCCAGGTAGATAATTTGTATTTTTGCAACTACTTCATCATGCATGACGAGGCTCGGCTTGCAGAGGTGCAAGTGTCTGGACCCTCAGTATCTTTCCAGCGCGGCTGCCTGGCCTCCCCTCACTGCCCCTGCCCTGTGGATGCACACACAGATCCACGTCCTCAGGCCTTCCTATCTGCCACAAGCTGGGCAGCCTGGTTTACCCTTCTTTGCCCCAGGAAGCCATCACCTGCCCCCACTGCTTGCTCCCTGAGGGTTGGGTTCAATTTCCTGTCTCCTGGAGCTTAAAACCTGGTGTCTCCTTCCACTCTTTCCTTCCACATTCACCCAAGCACCAAATACCACCTTGTCTTCTTTACTGTGTCTCTTCGATCCTCCCTTCCCTCTCCCCCACTTTTACCAGTCTGCTCTCGAGCCTTCTAGCGTGGCAGCAGTTCCCAAGTGGGCGCCCAGGGTTCCGTGGGGCCCCCAAGACCCCATCAGGGAGACCACGGGCTGGACCCCTTTCCACTCCGGTGCCCCAGAAGGTGCAGAGTGGAGTTTCTCAGAGGCCACTTGACCTGTGATAACATCATCGCTCTGGTGACGAATGCGAGTTTGTGCTAAAATTTTCTACTTGTTGTCCAAAATGGTAAAGAGGTGTAATCTACACACACAAATGCTCTTTGATGTCCCCAGTAATTTTTAAGGTAAAAAGGAGTTCTGAGACAAAAGCCCGAGAAGAGTAGCTTTGAGCCTGTGCCCTGCATGTGCCGGTGTGCGTGAATGAGGGCAGACGCCCCGTCCGGGTGCATATAGATAGCTCCCTGCCAGGCACAGAGTCCAATTAAGGCATGCAAGTCAAGGATTTCGTCCCCGTGCATCCCTTTGCCTGGGTGCTCCTAGGAATGCACACATTTCATGCACAATACTGTTGGGTCACTCTTCTTACAGACCTGCTCGCTCACATTGCGAGCACCGTGGGCCTCACTGTCTCCCACCGCCTCCTGGATGAATCCCCAGCTTGTTGATGTTTGATGTAGCCGTGAAGGTCTCGCACCATCTGGCTTCCACTCTCCCTTCCAGCTGTATTTCCCAGTGCTCTTTGACATGAACTCTGTGCCCTGGCGCAGCTTTTCCTTCCTGTTTTCCCATCTCAGCCTCCAGCGTCACGGTGAACTCTTCCCCTTGTCTCTGCCCAGGAGCCGCAGAGTCGGGGTCCTGCTGCTGACTCCTCTGCATCTCCGCTCACAGCCAGCGGTGCCTTGCACGGGGTAGACGGGGTGGAGAGCGTGTGGGGTCTGGAGTACAGCAGGCTGAGACTTACAGCCCTGCTTTGTCACAGCCCAGCCCAGGGACTTTGAGCACGAGACTTAACCCCTCCCAACGCGAGAGAGGGTCCCTTCTCTGGACAGGGACAGTGCTAGCTGTCTCCCAGGGTAGCTGTGGGAAGCAGAAGCTCCTTGAAGGGTAGGTCCCTTCTCCTTTTCTGAAAGAGTGCAGGGAAAAGCCAGTGTACTTTAAGACCAAGGGGTTATCATGCAGGGGTTTTGGCCTGTACCTGGCTGGTACACGCTGATTCCTTCTCCAGGGCCTCACTTGTCCCTGAAAGCTGATCAGTTCTGATGCATGCCTAAGTACTTTGGAATTCCACCCCTTGTCCGGAATATCCTGGGTCTTAGTGCCCTTCCTGCTGGGCACCAACACATTTGTCTCCTTACCAGTCCAGCAAGAGAATCACCTTCCTTCTCCTGATGCAGACATTTAGATTTATTGGGTGCCCTTTACATCAGTCTTACATCAATGAATGCCATTCATTGTCCCCCTAATGGGATAACCCCATTCAGAGGGGCAGGGACTTACACTCAGCCACAAGGAAAGTCAATGGAGACAGAAAACCTTGAACTTGACACTTTCCCCATCAGATGCTCTTCTCCATGCTCTCGGGCGGTGTCATTACCTTTGTATCAATAACTCAGCTCACAGCCAGATATGGAACAGGTGCTTAGTAAGGATTTTGTTAAATTTATGAAGAACAGAGCTGGTCCCAGGATGGGCTCTGAGCAGATCTTGGAAATCATGAGCCACCTACTCCCCAGGGAGAGTCATGCTTTCCTTCCTCCTTCCTTCCCTCCCTTCCCTCCTTTTCGTCATTCAACAAGTGTTTATGTGTCAGGCTTAGTTGTAGATACTGGAGATACAAAGGAACCGAACAGGCAACTTCTCTGAGCTCAGGGGAGCGTAATTTTTATTTGGGGAGACAGACAATAAAGTTTTAAAGTGATGCTGGGTGACAAATACTCAAGGGAAGCAAATAGTAGGGCGGGGAGTGGGCAGCACTAAGGCAGGGGCTGCTGGTAGTTTACTTAGAGCAGTGTTTGGAGAAGGCCGTATGATTCTATAATGAGTGAGATAGCCAATCTAGCAGATATATTACAGGTAAGAACTCCGTAGGCAGAAGGGACGACAATTACAAAGGCCCTGAGACAGGACCAGGCCAGTCATGCTAGTGAACTTGACAGCAAGGTCAGTGGGGCTGAAGAAGAGGAGGGGCGTGTGAGGCAGGAGAGGGGGTTAGAGAGGTGATGGAGAGCGGTGCAGAGCCTGTTAGGCTTTTGGCCTTTGATGGGAAGCCACTGGAGAGTTTTGAGAAGAGAGAGTCCCGAGCTGATGTATTTAAAGGCGTCTTGTCAGGTGCATTAAGTGGAGTGGATTTCTTGCTTGCTTGCTTGCTTGCTTGCTTGCTTTCTTGCTTTCTTGCTTTCTTGCTTTCTTGCTTTCTTGCTTGCTTTCTTGCTTTCTTGCTTTCTTTCTTCCAGATGAGTGCAAGAACAAAATGAATTCATGGTCTTAGAAGTATTTTTTCATTTCTATTGAGACCTTGTGAAACCCCTTCTCTCCCTAGTCCCTGAAGAGCAGGTGGGGGGTCCCTCCCAGCCTCGGGGGGAGCTGGGCCGTGTTTGGTTCAGGAGGTCCCTTCCCCTGTCTCCTTGCCCACAGGAGACTGGAGCAGAACTTCTTCAACTGCAGCTGTGACATCCGCTGGATGCAGCTGTGGCAGGAGCAGGGGGAGGCGAAGCTCAACAGCCAGCACCTCTACTGCGTCAGTGCCGACGGCTCCCAGCTGCCCCTGTTCCGCATGAACATCAGCCAGTGTGGTGAGTGAGCCGCCTGGCCCGGACAGGGCCCTCAGACCCGCACAGGAGCCTGGGAGAGCCAGGGCCTTCCGA
This sequence comes from Spilogale gracilis, assembly GCA_004023965.1. Taxonomy (NCBI): domain Eukaryota; kingdom Metazoa; phylum Chordata; class Mammalia; order Carnivora; family Mephitidae; genus Spilogale; species Spilogale gracilis. The sequence continues at coordinate 12,785 of PITA01001951.1, forward strand.
TGCAGCCCCAGCTCTGGCCTTGAACTCTGCGCTGCATGCAGGTCTGGCTTACCATTGCCCTCCTTGGTCATTCCTGTCCCTCCCTGAGCCTGGAGTGAGGACAGGGCCGTGTGCCCCTTCTCAGTGGACCAGGGTCCTTTCTCGCTGTGAGTCACTTGTCAACCAGATTTGAAGGAGTCTGTCTCAAAGCATGGGCTCTGGACCTTCTATATCAGGAGCATCAGACGTACTTTTAGAAAAGCAGATTCCCAGGCCCAGCAGACTTAATGAGATCATGGAATGTCTCAGAGTGGGCCTCGGCAATCTGAATTTCTAGCAAACTCCTCGTGGGAGTCTGAAGCAGACCAAAGTTGGAGAGCCAGTGTCCGAAGTGGACGGCACCATATGACCTCACTGCTGGAACTATGTTCCTAAGCACCTGCCCCACCCCCACCCACTGCCTGCCTGTGGGAGAGCCCAGCTGGGCTTAACTTCTGAGCTCTGACTTCTGCAGGGAGGTGCTGGGAAGGTTCTGGCACTCAGGGCCTTCTAAGAGCTTGATAGCGGGTTGTGTTGAGAAGGGCCACCAGCGACCCCAGGGACAAAGCGCTGGTATTAAGTGTTGGCTTATCTTTTCACCCATCCTGTCCTCCCTCCCAGACCTTCCTGAGATCAGTGTGAGCCACGTGAACCTGACTGTTCGAGAGGGTGACAACGCGGTCATCACGTGCAATGGCTCCGGATCACCTCTGCCCGATGTGGACTGGATAGTCACCGGACTGCAGTCCATCAACACCCATCAGGTAGGCGCCCTAGGCTCCGGCCCCATCAGGAGGCTGGGGAGCCTCGACCTTTTTGTCTCAATGAGCTAAATCATGAATAGATACAAGAGATGTGAGGAGAAGGAAGAAGAGGGAAGGTGTGGGCATGTTTAGTTCTCATCCAGCTGCAATCTTTTCTGGCCAACCTGAGCTTCAGCATGCCAACAAACGTCTCTGTACCTTAGTTTTCTCATCTGTAAAGCAGGTATAAAGCTGCCATTCATCCCCTCGGGTAAGTGTGAGGATTTCCTGAGCTCTGGAGCGTAGGGAGCCTGGTGCTTGCTCAGTGTGCACAGCAGGAGGAAAGGCCTCCCTTGCTTCCCACGCAGCCTTTTTTCTGATTTCTGTAGGTGTTTGGAAGGTGAGTGAGGAGCCACCTTCTAGAAAGCGATTGTTGTTGTCGTTGTTGCTTTATTGGGGTTTTAGACAAATCTGAACTGGACCAACGTACATGCCATCAACCTGACCCTGGTCAACGTGACGAGCGAGGACAACGGCTTCACCCTGACGTGCATCGCGGAGAATGTGGTGGGCATGAGCAACGCTAGTGTGGCCCTCACCGTGCACTGTGAGTGGCTGCCGTGTACCCAGGGCACAGTCATGCGGGAGGCAGGGGCTGCTGAGCTGGAGGGGCAGGACCGTGCACGTCAGTCCCTGGTTGGTTACCCCAGAAAGGGTGTCCCCATCCCTCAGAAGGTGGTCTGCCTGCAACTCATCTTTGTCTTCAGTTGGCCCCCGTCTGCCTTCTCTTTGCCTCCTAGAGGGTCAGGGGGAGGCCCTCCTGCGGTGATGGACTCGGGAAGCGTGGGGGAAGACAGCCAGCCCTCTCTTTCCCCCTTTTGGGAAGGTGGTGGGGGAGCCCCTGATCCCCTCGGTCCTCTCCGAGCTGGTTGGGGGCAGAACTGGGATCCCCGCCCTAGTGTCTGGGGGGCGGCTCTGGACACAGGAGGCGCTGTGTGCTGGGGGTCAGCTGGCCTGTCCCCCGCAGACCCCCCACGCGTGGTGAGCCTGGAGGAGCCGGAGCTGCGCCTGGAGCACTGCATCGAGTTCGTGGTGCGGGGCAACCCGCCGCCCACGCTGCACTGGCTACACAACGGGCAGCCGCTGCGGGAGTCCAAGATCACGCACGTAGAGTACTACCAGGAGGGCGAGGTGTCCGAGGGCTGCCTGCTCTTCAACAAGCCCACACACTACAACAATGGCAACTACACTCTCATTGCCAAGAACTCGCTGGGCACGGCCAACCAGACCATCAACGGCCACTTCCTCAAGGAACCCTTCCCAGGTGAGGGCCCCGCAGCCTGATGGCACCTTCCCGGAGGGTGCGGGGCAGGCACGGCACCCCCTGGATGCTGTTATCTTGGGTGATCCAAAGACTCCCTGTGGCAGAGTCCGCTCCCACCAGCATTTCGTGTAAACCAGATAAAGCCTCTGTTTTTCCAGGGCTGAAATCTCAGAAATGTGGGGTTGTGCACATGTGAACGTGCCCTACTCTGGTAGGGGACGGACGTGAGAGCTGGGCTGGAAAGGTAGAGAATCTTGATCTGGTCCTTTATTTGTTGCAAAACTCCGGGCACAATAGTTTCCTTGTCTGAGCCTCAATTTCCTACATCTGTGAAATGGGCACGATGACACTGCTCCTTTAAGACTCGGGACTTCTGGTCTACAAAGCATGCAAGCTTTGACACATCTCGGTGGTTTCATGACCTTCCATTGCAGGGGCTTTGGGGTCTTTCTAGTTCAACCCCACATTTAACAGACATGTGGACTGAACCTCCTTCTACTTGCTGGTTGGTCGCAAGTCTTGGCGAGGGTGTAGGCTTCTAGCTCCGGGCTTGCTCTCTTGTTCTGTGGCGCGTTTGTGGGGGAGGACGTGATGCTGCCAGCCTGGGGGGCGCCAACATCGAATGGGCCAGAGGTAGTAACTGAAGCAATGAAAGAACTTTGTTTGAGCCTTTGGGGAGTGACTGCTTCTGTCTGAGCTACAGCATTTCCAATACCTCCCTAAGTTGCAGGAGAAGAAAATCCCCAAAGAGTTCAGCAGATGCGGTTGTAGCGTCTCTCGGTGGGTTAGTAGTTGATGGGGTTCTGTTAAGGAAATGGAGCATCTTTGATGACCTTGTGATTTCTGCTGGGAGCAGGCTGGATGACCTTCAATCTCCAGGACTCAGAGGTTCTAGTGAGATAAAGAGATGTGAGAAGACCGGTCACACACATGCGTGCGCACACATGCACACACGCACACATACGCCGGTGCGCATGCACACACATGCACACACAGAAAGGGGGGTGGCAAGAGCCAGCACGGTGCCTCATCCACTCTTGTGAAGGTGACTTCTCAGCCCACACATACCCTGTAGCAGCTCCAGGAGACCTTATTTATCTCAGTGCAAGGAAATCTGAGCTCGAAGCTCCGAGAGGAAAGCTGCATGGGAAGCCAGATCGTTGCCGCTGAGGTCCGGGCTGGTGCAGCACCGTCTCTCAGGAGCGGGTCCTGAACGTGCTGGTGTTGAAAACCCTGGCGGTCCCATCTGGTCCAGCCCTTGCAGCATCATCCCCGGCCCGGCTGGTGGAAGGCCTCAGGGCTTTTCCCCACTGCCGGCCACGCCCATCTGTGCTCTGGGAGCTGGAAGGACCTGCCCGCGGAGTGGAAGGAGCAGCTTCTAGACGCAGATACTGGGCACTGCCGGGCCACACAGTCAGGCCTTGCTGGTGCGAAGGACTGGAGAGGTTCCCTAAAGCCACGCTTGTTGGCTGAAGAGAGCCTGAAGAGAGGAGAGCCCTGGAATGCTCCAGAAGGAGGGTGAGCCACTCTGGGCCCCTCCGCACAGGGGCTGTCCTGAGAACAGTTCTCTGTATCCTCCCTGCTGTACAGATACACTTTTTGTCCCCAAGGGACATCGCAGCCCCTTGCCACCTTCCTAGCTCCCTAGGCCAGTGGTTCTTAAAGAGGGGTCCTCGGACCCGCATAGCACCATCACCTGGGCCTGTGTTTGAACTCAGGTCTCTCCATTCCCATCAGAGACGCGGGGGTGTTTGAACCATCAGCTGCCATGCTGCTTGGTGAGCTCTGGGCCCAGGAGGTGGGAGGCAGGGGAGAGTGTGGGGAGCTCGGAGGGCAACAGCCCACCGGAAGGCATCTTGCTCAGACCCCGGCCGGGGTTGCCCTGTGCGAGGCCTTGCTTGTTTTATGAACCTAGAGGAATCTGTGGGTGATGAAAAGGCAGTGACAGGGAAAAGATGGGCCAGTCGTGTCAAATGACAAAATGTCTAAACGTTCAGGAGAGTAAATTATCTGGAGGAGCAGGTAGTAAACCTCATCCCTGCCGAGCTCTGGCTATGAGGCTGTCTGTGGAGTCCCGCTCTTTTCACTCTTTTCGTTAGCCCTGAGTGTGTTGTGACATCGTGTTTATCACCTCGACTCCTCTCTCACGCCCCGAGGCAAGGAGAGCCAAGAGGTTAAGAGGGAGAGTTCTGAAATCAGGCAGATGGAGGAGCAAATCCTGTCTACAGGTGGCCTCAGCTCCCAGGACGGGGTTGGTGCATGGTACGAGGCCGGCATGCAGTGAAAGATGCTCTCTACTCTGCCTCGACTTCTCCATCTGTGGAATGGGAGCGAGAACAAAAGCTCCCTCCCCCAGTTGCCAGGAGGATTAGGTGAAGTATGCTAAGGGCTTAGGTCTGTGTTGAGACAGAGGAAAGGCAGACCAGCTGTCAACTATTGCTAGGATTCTTAGGACGGGGGGAGGCAGTGAATGTAGGCCTTCTAGAAGCAGCGTTCTTGGGTCAGGTTCTAACTGATAGGCTCTGGGCAGTGTTGTCTGTAGGGCTATGGACCCAACCATGCTTCAGCATTCAGAGTCTCTCTAGATCGCTTGTGAGCTTTGTCATCTCAGCTCCCTGCTTCTACCTCAATGGCCATGGTGAAGATGGGTTCACACGCCGCGGAGTCGTCCGCCGGAAATGCTTACGACGGTGCTTGGCACACAGTAAGCACAGGGCTACCATTGGTTTTAATTTTTTTTGAAAAGCACACCCAAGGGCGACTGAAAGGGGATCTGTTTTGGGGGCAGAACCAGATCTGAAGGGCACGGTCTCCATTGCTGATTCTTCGCAGTCCTGAGACCCATGGGAGAGATTTGATTGGAATGAATATATTTAATGAAACAATCTGGAAACGCACAGGCTCCATCAGTAAGGATTTTCTCGGAGTAGGACGTTTAAATGAAAATGTTCTGAAAAAGTTTTTGTTGTTGTTGTTTGTTTTTTAAAATTACACATGCCGTACAAGTGTTGGATTTCCTTCTACATTTCCAGAGAAGGGCTAGAACCTTCAGCATGGCGTCCAACCTTGGTGAAGGAGGTCCCTGCAGGGGTTGGTTAGGGAGGTCGGTGGAGCCAGGAACTTAGAGGGGCTGCCGGAGGGGATTTGGGCATAAGAGTGGGAAGCCACTGGGCATCAGGGCTTCGTGTGTCAGGAGGGGAGGGCCTGGAGAGCCTGAGGATGACGGCAGGGTGGGAGGTGGTAGCTAGAAGGTTGAAGTCTGGAAAAGAGTGTTTCTCAGATGATATGATAGAAGGAGGCGTGTTGCCAAGGGATGTGTGTGTGTGTGTGTGTGTGTGTGCGTGTGTGCGCCACAAATACCTGAGACTACTTGACAAAATATTTAGGAATAAGCGAGCTGCCATAACTCTTACATTCTAATTTTTTACTTGGCCAGGAAGTCTAGTTATTTCACGGAGATTTTTATAATAGCAGGAAGCAGAATTCCCTCGGGATGCTGGGTACAAGCAATGGGAGAAATCAGTACCGGAGTGCCCTCAGCTTCTATCCAGGCTGTTTTCCTTGCCCCAAGGAACTCGTGGAGAGGGAATGTGGTCCTAGGATGCTGGGGGAGGGGGGAGGGAGGGGTTTCTCTCCCCAGTTTGAGCCACATGCTGCGGGGGGGGGGGGGGATGGGGCACCTGTGCGTGATGGGCGGTGCGAGCAGGTGCCTCGGCTCGGCCTCCCCACTGCCTTCTCACACCTAAACCTGGGGCATCTGCTCCCAACGACACGTCTCAGTCCTGCCCTTTGTCTGGTCACAAGCTGCTGCCTCACTTCTCCCTTCTCTGGACCCCGCTGGCTCTTCCCACAAGGCTCTTCTTGACGAGTTTTGGGACTGGAAGAGTTGCGGTATGGGACTGGGGTAGTGGGGATTCATGCCCACCCCGTTCGTGTTCACAGAGCACCTTGGCACCGTGGCCCCGGTTGTCCTTCCCAGCTGCTGGTGGGGTAGGAGGTGAGCATCCTTCCTGGCTACCATCCTCTTCCACTGCAAAATTCTGAGTTCCCCACTGGTTAGAGGGGACCCAGGAAATCTCCCTGTTCCCAGGCTCGTGTGTTTCCTGGATGGATGAGCGTTCTTAGGCTCTAGTGAGGGAGCCGAACACGTAGACTGATGGGGAGATTACAGGGTTCATAGACTTGACCCGAACATTTGCCTGATGTGAGAATATTCTCTAATAAACGGGAGCCTTATGAGAAATATGCAAGTCAGTGTTAACTATGAATTGATATGGTGCCTTCTTTCCTCAGGCTCTGAAGCCAAGGTCAGGCCCCCGCCCCACCATCCTCCCGACACATCAGGCTTTTGGCACCTGCAGTTTACGAGAGGATGGTAGCGTGAGGGGCAGGAATTTGGAGAAGGCTCTGCTGGTCTTCCCCCAATGACACAAAATGGACAGCAGACGAGCCAGCTGTGAACGGTGCATTTGCTGTAAACAGGACTTTCTCTAGGCTCCTTCACAGAAAGCATCACTTGCCCCGCAGGTGGTAGAGAAGAACACTTGCTCATGGGTAATGCATGTCTAATAGAGGGGTAATTAGAAGGACTGTGAAGGCTTAGCCCAGGCCCTGCAGACCGAGGGACGAATGAATGAATGAATGAATGAATGAATGAATGAATGAATGAATGAGTTGTTCTTATTTTTCGGAGTGTGCTAGACTCGTGGCTGTATAACGTAATGTAGGGATGCTCCAAGGGACCAGCTGCACCAGCAGCACCTGAAAACTTGGTAGAAATACAAATTCCCAGGACCTTCTCCAGACCTCCTGACTCAGAAATTCTGGGTGGAGGACCCATAATCCATGTTTATTGATAAAAACATGTTTCTTGAAACTCATTATTTTGAAACAGTTTAAGATTTACCCCCTCGGGTGCCTCCGTGGCTCAGTCGGTAAAGCATCTGCCTTCAGCTTGGGTCATGAGCCCGGGGTCCTGGGCTCAGCAGGGAGCCCGCTTCTCCCTTTCCCTCTGCCCCTGCTCCATGCTGGTGCCCTCTCTCTCACTCTGCACTCGCTCTCTCTCTCTCTCTCAAATAAATGAATATGAACAAACTTGCCCCCTGAAAGAACTTCCTTATATCCTTCACCCAGCCTCCCCAAGGGGTATCATCTTACCCAAGCACAGTCCAACGTGCAAAAGCAGGATATTAACACTGACACTATTATTGAATCTATGGACCTGATTTTTGTCCACCTCTGTGCTTTCTTCTCTAGGATCCAATGCAGGGTCATACACCGTGCTTAGATGCTCTGCCTTATTTTCTTTCATCTGAGACAGTTCTTCAGTCTGTCTTTGTCTTCCATGAGCTGGTCATTCTCTCTCTCTCTTTTTTAAGATTTATTTATGTATTTGAGCATGAGAGCGGGGTGAGGGGCAGAAGGAGAGGGAGAGAATCCCAAGAAGACTCCCCACTGAGTACAGAGCCCAATGTGGCCTCCACTCCACGGCCCTGAGATCATGACCCGAGCTGAAATCAAGAGTCAGACACTCAACTAGCTGAGCCCCCCGGGCACCCCGAGCTGGACACTCTTGATGGGTACTCACCAGCTATATTGTAGACTCTCCCCCAGTTTGGGTCTGTGTGCCGCTGCCTCGTGGTTAGATGCCGGTGACACGTTTTTGACTCAGACACCAAAGCCATGGCACTCTCTCAGGACGCCACAGCCAGGGGCAGGTGGCATCTGCACCTCTAGTTCCCGGTGACATCCGTGAACCCTTTCACTGGCTCAGCGTGCTACCTGCCAGGGTTCTCCACCTCAAGGTCACTTTTTCCCTCTTTGTACCTAATGCGTATCACGTTTTGGAACTTTGTGAACATCTTGTGTCTTACCATGCTCTCATACATTAATTTTAGCATTCCTTGACGATTCTTGCCCAAAGCAGTTATAACTAGTAATTTGTCGATGGTGATTTTCTTCGTTCCATCATTTGTTCTGTGTTTGTTGGGTGGAATTCTGCTATAAGGAAGAGCATTCGCTTCTTCCCCCGTGTGTTCATGCAATTGCTTATTTACGTTGGTACGGACTCAGGGATGTTTGTTTTGTGCTCTGACTAGAACCTGTGCAGTTGGCCCCGGCTCCCATAAGGGAGTCCCACACACTCAGCAGCTTACACAAGAGCCATGTGTTTTTCTCACAGTCCTGGAGGTGATAAGTCTGATCAAGGTGTGGGCAGGGTTGGTTCCTTCTGAGACCTCTCTCCCCGGCTTGCAGATGGCTGTCTTCTTTCCATTAGGCCCCTGGTCTTCCCTCTGTGTGAGTCTGCATCCTAATCACCTCCTCTTATAAGGACACTGGCCATATTGGATTAGTGTCCACCCTAATCAGTTTATTTTAATTTAATTACCTCTTTAAAGAGCCTGTCTTCCAATACAATCCTCTGCTGAAGTGCCAGAGATTAGGGCTTCACTGTATGAATTTTGGGTGGATATAATTCAGCCTGCAACAATCCATGGCTGTCTTTATTTTGTTGCTTAAATTGTCCCAAGTTTGGTCATTGGAAGCTCCTTTACTTTGGCTCCCATTAATCTGGAGCACTGTCTTCCTTTCTAGTACCACATGGTGTTCTAGGTACAACTCGCCCTTTTTTCTGCCCCAGGCCTGAAATTATGCATTTCTCCAAGGAGACCTCATTCCTTTTATTGGAGACAGGTAGTGATCACCCTCTCGATGATTCCATTGTGTGGTAGAATAGGGAAATCTCTGTTGGAGTGGTTATGAGCCCAGACTTGGATTTGAATCGGCTCAATCTAATAATCCCTCATTGAGATTCAGTTCATCACTTAATCTCTAGAAGCCCGTTTCTATTTCTGTTAAGTGGGAATAATGCTCTCCACCTCCTTGGAGGGCTGTAAGAATCGAGTGATGTGTTACGTAAAGCACCGAGCCCAGCCTCTGGCTTATAATTATTGTCTAATAATGATGAGCTTTCACTATCAACTGAGCCATTTCTAGAGGAAAAGATCCAGCAGCACATTTTCACCTGGGGGATGGTTCATAAAAGGATTCCAGAAACATCTCAGGGACCTGCTAGAATAAACCCTATCCGTTTGAGGAATTCTCTTCTGGGATCACAGCTGACATTTTCAGGAATAGTGCAGGGAAACCCACCCTGGAGCATTTCTTCTTGGCTTTGAAGTGCCACCACCATCTCCAGCACTCTGGGCACCCGAAGGGGAGAGGACTGTGGGCGAGACGTTGTACCTAAATGTAATTTTCCACCTCGTAGACCCCAGGGAGTCTGGGCCACCTCTCTGGGAACCAGGAGCTTTATCTCTCATTCCTTCTCCACTTGGAAGACAGCCTCCTGGAGGGGTAGTGTGGTGAGGAGGCGGGGTGATGTGTCCCGTTGCCGGGGTAAAGGGGCCCTCGTGGCAAATGGGAGAAGTCGTACCCACGAGGACGATAGAGCACATCTGTTCTGGTTTTTACGACGCTTGTTAATTATCTCTTTGTCTTTTTTGCAGAGAGCACGGATAACTTTGTCTCTAGTAAGTCGGCTTTACCTTTTGCTTTGAAACGGCTTTATTCTGATACTTTGGGTAATTACTGATCCCATATAGCCCTCTCTCCTGTTCCACGGCCACCTCCAGACCCATGGCAGCTGAGAGCGTCTGAGGGAACTGTGAAGGGGAACCAGAGAGTAGAAATACTTCTTGGGCACTTCCCTTTGCACACATCTTGGGCTACGTGCCTCAGTTTCCCCCAGGGAGTTCCCTAAGGTCTGAACATGTTGTGGGTCTCCCTGCCTGGATGGGAAGAGGTGGCGTCAGAAAGGACATGGGTTTCACGTGCCCAGGTAGACCCCTGGTGATCATCTCACTTGTAGTGGAGAGAAGGGGGGCCTCTACACCTGTGTTTCTCACCTGCTCTCGGGGCCTCAGAATCTGGCTGGGCCTCACCTTGTGAATGATTGACCAGGTCTCCTGAGAGCCTTGTGTGCCCTCACGTGGAATTATTTTGTTTTTTAAGCAGGCTCCATGTTCAGTGTGGAGGCCAACGTGGGGCTTGCTTGAATTCACAGCCCTGAGATCAAGACCTGAGCTCAGATCAAGAGGTCTATGCTTAACTGGATGAGCCATAGGTGTCCCAAAAGTGCAATCATTGAGGCTCAGTTTAAAAGCAGTCTGGGGCTAGGACTAGACAGTCCCCTCCAAATTTGGTGTTTTGCTCAGAGACTGTGGGGAAATCTGTATTTATGGCTTTTCCTTTTCTGCCCCCCCCCAGGGGGGGGAGACTAGCAGCAGCGCAGTCCTTTCGGCCCTATGTGTGGCCTGAGGTGGTGGGCAGCCCTATGGAGGACAGGTCATCTGTGATTCCCTCATTTGTCCTTGGTCTGAGAAGACTTGTCATCTCCCAGAATGTCCCTCCCGAGACTCTGAATTGGGGCCACTTCCTGCCCGGAGATGCTCTGTGTTGGAGGACAGACAGGTCTCCATCCACGCCTTGCTGGGGAAGGTGGCGTTTCCCTGGCAGACGGACTCGCAGCTTGCCTTGGGCAGCCCCTGTGCCCTGAAATCCGTGGTAGGGGAGTGGGCAGTGGCTTGTTCCTGGGGCCATGGGTCTCCAGGTCTCACTGAGGAATAAAGAGGGAGACAGGAAGGGCATGGGAGAGTCAGGCGCGGGAACAGGAAAGCCTCCGACAGAGGGTAGCCGAATGTCAGCACCAGCGGTTGTCACCAACAGAATGTGCCCAATCCATACCCTAGCCTGGATCCCAAACCATTTTTTTTGGCTCCTTTTTATCTAATAGCTCTTGGCCCACATTGCCCAGGTGACATTGTTTACTCTGGAATGGGTGTAGGGCGGCAGTGAGCGTCCTTTATTACTCATGGAGCCTGACCTTGCTGGATGGGGACCTGATCTCTGGGGAGCCCTGCAAAGCCAGGGCTTGTTCTCCAGCAGGAGCTCTTGAGGGGGGCATAGGAGTCAGGTGGGGACTGTGGCTGAGCCTCTCGTGGCCGGTAAGCTAACCACCTCCTGGTCTGTTTGGTTTTCAGTTTACGACGTGAGCCCCACACCCATCACGGTGACCCACAAACCGGAGGAAGACACTTTTGGGGTGAGTCAGTCCTGGATCAAGGGGAAGGTGTTTACTGACTTCTTTTAGGAGTTAACTTTCCGGAATTTTATCTCACTTGGAACCCCAGCATATGTGGCAGAAAAAAAGTGTGCTGAATGACCTCCTTTCAGGTGGTTGAAACCTTCCTTGTTTGATGAGAATAAGTCATTGTTTGAGGAAGTCTTTGAGGATCCGCTGCATGCCCTAGGGCTCGGAAGGAAGAGAACCAAACCCTCACTCTGTTAGGAGCCTGGCTGGGCCTGATTCGAAGGGAATGCTAACCACACAAACCTTTTACTTGGATGGGTTTTTCAAGTCCTTCCCCTGACCCTCCCCTGCTGAACTCTCAGAGCCAGAGATTTCCCTGGGGAGGAGAGCCAAGTGTGTTCTCTCTCTCTCTTTTAAGAGTGCAGATCTCCTAGAATTTTCTGGAAGATATTCTGTAAAGAGTATCGATGTGAAGGTGCAGAGGTTTTTCTGCTAATGAAAACAACAAACGGTAGACAGAGACATCTTAGGCTTGCCCTTGTGTTGCTTATGATGGCTGGCCCACAGATGAGAGGCTAGCAGTGGAATGTTCGCTCATCCAGCTGGGGAATTAATTTTCCTGTAACGTGCTCAAGGTCTCATGAGTTACTCCTGCCGAGGAATTGACTCAGTGGCACAGGTCTGAATGGGCTGCAGCGGCTCCCGGGAAAGGGCTACTTCCGTCTGGGCTTGTGTGACGTTCCCTGGCGCGCGGGTTCTCAGTGACCATTCTCAGCTCTGTGCTCTTGGCCCCTCCTAGGTGTCCATAGCGGTGGGACTTGCTGCTTTTGCCTGCGTCCTGTTGGTGGTTCTCTTTATCATGATCAACAAGTACGGTCGACGGTCCAAATTTGGAATGAAGGGTAAGGTGGGCTTTTCATTTGCAAGGGTCTCCTGGCCAGAGGTGGGGGAGTGGTGGGCGGAATAAGGTTCCTTTTGATCACAACAGGCTGTTTTGTTCTCCCTTTGCTCTCCAAGAGGGCCTCTGGGCTGGAAGTGTCCTGGGGGAGACGCCGATCTGCACTTTGTTGGTGGTGATGGATCAGAGGCAGTGCTGGTGTCTGCGGGGGGCCGGACCGCCGTCCACCCAGCTCTGCCCTGAGTGCCGGAAGCATCCCAGAGCAGGGCTGTTTGCTGAAAGAGTTTGTGAAGGAAGTTGGGGAGAAAAGGGACTCCTCGTTCGAGTAGCCTGCACCCCTCCCTTGGCCTTGTGCTGTGAAGGTATCAGCAGGCTAGATGTCGGGGGTAGACCCCGGTACTGGGACGTTGCCCACACGATGGCATTTCAGCACGTAGCTCTATGCAGGGTTCCAGAGCGGATGCCAAGAGCAACATGATGGCTAACATTGCTGGCCGGCTTCCACAACACTGGGTCCTCAGCCCTCTTATGGCCGGGGTAGGCTGTGGGACGCGGCTTCCCACCAAGTCGCGGGTGGCGGGAGTGTCACCAAAGAGGTTAACACGGTGAATTAGCATCTGCCCAGTCTCAGGGATGGATATGACCAGATGGCTCCAGGGAGGCTGGGTACCAGTTCTCAAACAGAAACTGGAATTTCAAGACCTGCTCCCCCCTGGGGTTTCCATTTATGGCTGATGTTTGATGGGAGGTGGGTAGGGAAGGATGAGAAAAGTTTCAACAGACTGTCAGGTTGCTGAGCTGGGATTCAGGTTGGGGCTCTCTGACAAGTGTTCACGATCCAGAAAGATGAGTTTCTACGGCTTCTACACATGAACTGGGATCTGCAGGGAGAGTCCTGACCTCGGGACTCAGGCACTGAAGGAGGGCATGTGAATGAGATCCACGGGGACGGTGGTCCCCTGAACTCAGGCAAATGTTTGGTGTATGTGGCAGTGGGGTAAGGGATGGTTTGGAAAGAACTAGTCTACTCCTTCTGTTATCGTCTTAAAGTACTCTGTGACTCCACTAAAAGTTCACGACACTGACGTTCAGCAGGAGATCCCTGTGGAAGGACAGAGGGTGGAAAACAGGAGGGCAGGCTGCCTGGGTTCTCAGAAACTGCCTATTACTATACCCTCTTTCTGTTCTTGCTTAAGCTGCATAAGTCAGAGCAAGGCAAGCCAGGTTTTCTTGACTCCTATGAAATATTTTGACCAAGAGAAATACTTGTGCAGGCAAATTCTAGAGAGGCCCGATAGACATTTGGCCCAAAGCCCCATGACTTAAACAAGATCAGACCACCACGAGGCACCTCAGTCAGAGAGGTTTTATCTGCCAGTATTCCCCTGTGCCAAATAGGGCTCCACGGGATTTGAAGAGGAACCCAATTGGGTGAGCCCGAGCCTTCCGTCTCAGCATAGTCCTGGGCCCGTGGCTTTGAGGACTGGCCTTATTGCTTGGACAACGTTTTCGGGCCATAGGAGCAACCCTCTGACCATAGCTGTTTCCTCTTTCCACCTGAGAAAACATGAGGGCCTCGGCCAAAGAGGAGAATGGGGCATTTTTGCTCCCCACCCGGGAGGCAGCGCCACCAGCTGAGACCCTGTGACATGCTTGGCAGCGCTATGAGAGCAGATTTTTCCTATTAATTGTCATCCGGTTTCTGGAACAGCGTGTCCCCATGTCGGATGGATTAGGCAGCATCCAGGGCGGTGCCTTCCCCTCAGCTGTCCTCAGAACCTCTCCCAACCCCTGCTCCCTTCTTCCTGGGGTTGAGCTGCCTCCTTGGCCCTGGATGGCACAGGAGAACACGTCCCACTAGGTGGGAAGGGGAGGGTCCCCTCCTCAAGGGCCCGGCAGCCTTGAAGAAGGGAGGCTGCACTTCGAGGCTGGATGTTCAGATGTGTCTAAGGCAGACCAGCCCCTTGTTAGGCCCATCCCCTGGGCCTGGGCCTTATCATAGGACGAGGAAGCAAATGCCCCAGGCTGCACACACGCCTGAGCCTTTGTTGCCATTGGGCACCCCTGTGCAGGAGAGAATGAAGGCATGGGTCCTGGGAGCCCCTGAACTCTGACTCTGGCCACCTCCACCTCTTTGGATCCTGCCCAGGGTCAGCTTTGAGTGTTCAGATCTGGGTCAGGCACTGCCGGGCCTCCTTGCTTTTAACAGCGTCACTCCGCCCTTCGCAGCCTCTCCTGCCGCCGTGGGTTGCTGTGAGTGTTGAGACGTGCATGGAACTGGCATATAAAAGGGGCCCCGTGGCTGTCGTTCTCCCCTTCTTTTCTTTACATATAAGCATCTCCCTGCTCTTTTCATCGTCCTTCTGCAAACGGCTGCCCCCGCAAGACTCACTCGTGTCCACCTTTGTCTAGGCTTTGGTCCTGCACTAGCCCCAGTGCCTTGTCATTACTTTACACACATGTCATCTGCCTCTCGTGCTCGGCCAGGAGCGACTCGGCAGAAGCCCCACATCCCCCAGCGTGGTGTGCCTGGAACTTCGCATGGTGTTTGACAAATGCTCGTTGAACTTAAAATGGATGGCTGTCTTTATAATCAGAGAAAAAGAAAAAAAAGCCCAGCTTGTGAATCAGTAACGGGCCCATAAGAGCTCCTTGGGCAATGGCAGGCGTCTGGGCAGTGGGACGTAGAGTGGGGATGGCGAGGGGAACTCATGCATAATACTCAGGGTCCCCACCTGAGGGCCTGGAGCAGCGTGTGCACGAGGAGGGATCGCAGTGTGAACTTTACTTCCTTCTGAGAAATAACAAAAAGACAAAAATACAAATGCTGGTGTAACAAATACACCGCTCAGAGGAAGCCAACTCTTACGGTTTTGTCTTTGTATTTGCATCTGGTGTTTTAGTCCTTGAATAAAGAGATGAAACATCGCTGATAAAAGTGAAAATGCTTTAACTGCCCCCTGTCTTCCTAGAGGCTGCCTCCAGCCTGGGCTTCGGGTGTGACCGTCCGGTCACTGGTGATGTCTCTCTCCTTGGTCTCTAACTCGCTTGATCTGGTAGCCAGGTTGTTTTTAGACCTTTTTTTTTTTAATTTTCCATTTATGTATTTGAATTGCACAGAAGTGGAGGGAAGGGGCCTCGCTGACACCTCGCTGAGCAGTGAGCCCATCTCAGGACTTGGGGGCTCCATCCCAGGGCCCCAGGATCATGACCAGAGCCAAAGGCAGATGCTTAACTGACTGAGCCCCCCAGGTGCCCCCGTTTTTATACTGCGTGTATGCACACGTATACGTGTGTGTTTCATTTTGTTTGTTCTTTGTAGGTCACAAGTTGCCTTCCTAGACCTCTAGAAAACTACCATAAGTGTATCAATCTCTTATATTGATCTTACTAATACATTTTATTTGGACAAGAGAACTTGTGCCATAAGTGTTTTAACCAGTGTGATTAAAGACTACCACACTCCCAAGAGCCATCACGCCCAGAATGCAGTACATACGGTAATGTACATCCGGTATACGAAGAAATAGACACGCATGTATGTGTGTGTGTTTCTGTATGTGTGGGTGTGTGTGCACTTACAGAGTGCATTACTCTGCGTGTGTTTAACTGATGCTGATGTTCATACTCTTAGCTTCCTTCTGCATCTCACTTTCTTTACCTGTCAGATGTCAGAAGTCTCCCCATGTTGGTGTGCATAGGCATTCTACCGGACACTTACTTTATGAGAGCTGAGATACTCACTAGAGCTTACAGAAATAAGTAGAAAAAGCAGCGTCTCAATCACCTCTGTACTTCTGTCCCCTGCCATCTTATTGATCACAGGTGGCCTGAGGAGTGGTCACACTAGCAGGAGAGAACTAGGCCGGAGCTGGGACCTGGAGGCTCCCTACTGTGCTGGGCGTTAACTCTTGAATTGCTGGATGGGGGGGGTGGCGATTATGGGGGGACCTGCAGGGCAGAGCCATTTACTGGGAGGTACAGAAATATAGACAGACATTTCAGTATTTTTATTTTATTTTATTTATTTTATTAATTTTATTTTGTGTTTTTAGAGATTTTATTTATTTGGGAGAGAGAGAGTAGGAGAGAGGCAGACGGAGAGGGAGAAGCAGGTTCCCCCCTGAGCAGGGAGCTGGATGTGGGGCTCTATCTGAGGACCTTCTCCCCAACCCCCATCATGATCTGAATGAAGGGCAGACAGATGCGTTTAAACCGACGGAGCCACCCACGTACCCCAGACATTTCAGTGTTTTTAACAACCCAGGATTTGTGCCCGTGCACCCTGGGCCTGGACGTGATGTGGTTCAGAGTTTGCACTAAGCTCTCCCTCACAAGATTTTTTTCGATCGGCCATCAAAAGACCAGGCTGATGACCCGGCAGGGGCTTTGTGGCATCTGTGTGTACCGCTGAGGAAGCCATGGTGAGAAGAGGAGGCGTCGTGCCCTGGATTCTCTCTGGTGAGGCCACATTGGGTTAGGACTCCTCGCTCACAGCCTCAGCCCCTTTCCAGGGCCAGCGAACCGCCTAACTCCCTGACCTTGGCTGCCCCCCGGTGAATGGCCCCGGTGTACCTGCCATCTCCATTTCACATAACTGTTAGAAAAATGGCTGCGGTGATGATGAGAGAGCATCTTTAAACAATAAAATGTGTCCCATAGTTTTTGTATCAGGTACTATAGTTATTTAATAGAGAAGGAAGTGTTCCTGTGGGTTTTTGCAACCTGTAATAAGAGCCTATGTACATTCTTTGGCCTCTGACCTTGGGATGACCTCCTAAGTTTCTCTGCATGCTTCCAGCCCGGGGATGAGGTGCTGGTGTCCTTCATGCTTCTTGGCTTCCTCTTCACCCACAGAGGAGACAGAATGATGGTTTCTTGGAGCTGAAACAGACCTCAGGCTTCTTAAGCGAATGTCCCCACTGTGCAGAGAAGAGAACAGACCAGAGAAGTGCAGTAACGTGCCTGAGCACACAGCGGGCTGGCGCGGTGCAGGTCCTGCTTCCCTGGGATGTGCTGTGTGCAGAGAGCTGGGGAGGGCTGCGAGATGAAGCTGGAGGACGACGAATACAATCAAGCCAGTTCTTCCCATGCTTGGTTCTTGAGAGCTGTCCACCTTTCAGCAATGCCTCTTCTTAACCTACTTTTCTCAAGCCAGGGCTCACCTGGCTTGCACGGGGGTATTGGGGGAAGATGGAAGCCGAGCAGGGGAGGGTCCTGCTTCCCTGGCTAAGGAGACTTTCTTCATTTCTTTCGGGGTGTAGCGGAGATCACACTGGAGGGCGGCAGAAGCCAGAAGGCTGGGGAGAAGGTGGTCAAGACCTACCACGAGGGCTTCTGGTAGTACGGACAGCACTGGCTTTTTATCCTCATGGTCCGACACGTGCCGGTGCCTCTGATGGGCCTGTGGATGGACACTCCAGGGCTGTTTCGTTGTGAATTAGCATCCGTTAATAGGTACTTAAAGTAAAGTGGTTGCCTATTTGATTATGATTGGGGGTTATTAACATTCTTTCCATAAACAGATGGTAACTGTCCTCTAAGTGGATTGTAGAATCCTGCCAGAGTCTTGATTTGGAGGGGCTGGCTCCTGCTAAAATGTGTCCAGGGCTACTGCTTGTACTCAATGACCTTGTTTTCCCTTTGGCTAACCTTTCGGTAAAGGGGGATGATTGGACTTGCGAAGGAGTCCTTTCTGGGCTTCCTCCTAAGCTTGGAGCATCGGATCAAGAAAGCTTTCTTCCGGCTGGGATGGAAATGGTGTTGGGAGGGATCTTGGACTCCTAAGGTTTGCTGTTCTAACCTCTAAGGAGGCATCCTTTCTTCCTTGGGGGAATGGAGAGGGTGTGCGTCCCAAGCTGTGAGCGTACTGAAGGGGATGGAGGCAAGGAGAGTGGTGTGGAGACAGCAGACTTCTGAGACGATTGCAAGGTGATGTGGCACCTCGATGAGCACACCGTTGATGCCATTGCTAGGATAGCTCCTCTGCCCTGAGAAACGGACTTCCCTGATTTCTCCATAACTGAGTCCGAAGCCAAGAACAGCACAAGGCAGAAGCGAAACGCAGTGAAGCAGTTGGGTTTCCTGGCTTCCTCAAATACATTTCTTCTTCCTTCTTGATTGTTTTTCTTTCTTCTTTTTCCATTCTCTCCTCTGAATTGAGGTTATTCAAGAGAGGAAAGGTACCTGTGACACTGGCAATGGCCTCTGCTAGGGATTCCTGATGGACAATGGCTCTTTGAACATAAACCATGAGAGTCATTTTTAGATTCATTTCCTGTATCATTAGCCTAAGTCCTTGTAGTCTCCAAACGTTTCATGCCCTTTCTCTCCTTTTGGGCTCCTTGACAGACCTTCCTACCCCCATGAACACTCCCAGCATTTGTTCAAGTCCTAGTTAAAAAGGTTGGGTGTGTGGCCAATCCACAGGCAGGATGTGAAGTAACTGATGTCAGGAGCCTTCTGCTTCTCTTCCTCTGCCTGGACTTTCTTGCGAGTTTCTGGCTTCAGATGAAGTCTGGCCCTGCTTGGTGACTGACTTCTAGAATGTGGTGCCCAGAGCTCTGAGAAGAAAGCTGGAAGGCAGTGTGTGTTTTTCTAGCATGCTTTTGCTGCCCCATCTTTGTCGCTGCTTTGCAGGTGTGCAGTGAAATGTTCTAGAAGCCGCCGCACTGTCACCATTGGTCATCTTCGGGCTGCACTGCTCCTCCATTCCCTTCTCAGAGTTTCAGGAAACCAGCTGTTCTCCAGTGCTGAGTCTTGTATTTCAAAGAAAGCGCCTGGAAATAGAGTCTGCTACAAAACGTTTCTCCTCTGTGGTTACCTGCCAGCTGGCTGCTCTTGGCAGGGCCTGGCATCCCATTCCATGGGGCCAAGGATGGCCAGTGTGTTTGGCTTCATAGCCAAAATGATTGCCTCTGTGACTCATTTGATTTTGCCAACAAAACGCAGTTCTTACGCATCCAGGTGGCTCGAGCTGGTTCCCATGGGTTAATACCCTTTGGTACCGCAGGGTGGCACTTCTCTTACCTTTTGCCCCAGATGACACCTGCCACCGTTGACGATGCCTTCCACACTCTTGTAGGTATGAGCAGGCTGATGGACAAGTGCTGGCCCTCCCGGTCGTTTCACACCTAAGGAAACTATATCAGGATATGAGTTAGCAAAAGGGCTTTTTAAAACTGGGAATAAAATCAAGTCTATACTAATTTTTACACTCAAAAAAATTCACAGACTTTCAGTATTTTATTAATCCTCAGAGGTTCTGGTAACATACTTCCTCACTGATCCAGACATCCTACTGGATCGCGGTACCAGGATGGAAACCAACAGGGGTGGGACCTGCCAACCTGGACTTGCTCCCGGTGTTCCTTGCCCAAGGCGGTTTTGCCCCTGCAAAGTCAAACTGCAGAAGCTGTTCCAGCGAAGCCCCTCATCTCCTCACGGCACGTTCTTTCCATCTCTACATCTTCTGTAACGTCCTGCTTTCCCTTGCCCAGAGGAAGAGTGACCGTGGGCTAGAGCGAATGAGAACCTTCCCCACGGCTGCAGTGCCCGAGCAGCCTGTTCTCCCGTGAGCTGCAGAAGGCTTTGGGATGTCCGCAAGAGGAGCCCTCCAAACCATAGGCAACAAAGCAAAGAGAGCAAACAGCGGTTGACTGGGTAACACGGGTTTGGATGAGTGGAGAAAAAGCACCCATCGAGAACACTAACAAACCAGCCAGTCGCTGCAAATCCCTGGCCAGAGCTCCTTCTCACCCCTCTGCCCTTGGCGCTGCGCATCCGTCATGGGGGCTGAGCGGTGCGGGGTGATGGAGAGGCATCCTGCAAGAGAAGCAAGCACCCAGCTGGGGCTCAGCCTCCAGGTGCATTTGCCACTTGCTCAAGTCCCAAGCTTCTGGAGGAAAGGAGGGAGAACTTCGGGTCAGTCTCTTCCTGGGTCTTTCACACGTAGGGTTCATGATGCACTCTTTTTCTCCCTTCCGCAATACCCTCGTACGCTTAGTGTAGAGAGAGCTTCACCAGGACATTCGGGTACAAGGCCCTTTATGCTCTTCTCTTACGTTAATTCTGCTTCCACCAACCAGAGGGGGATTTGCTGGCATCCTTACAACTAGCCTGGCTAGCTTCCCCTCTACCGCCCCAAGAAGTGGCTCCCTAATTGGTGGGACCCAGTGCAAGATGTTAAAAAACTGTTAGAATTTCAAGACACCTGTGGTAGACTAGCTCTATGCTGCAAGTGTGGGGCTCTCCTGAGTGGACCTGGGGTGAGGCCCTCGGGGCCAGATCTGCTCCCTGAATACAGGCCCTAATGACTTGATCTTTCCCTAAATGGTCTTGAAGGAAACATGTTTCTATGCTTTCCTTTTCCAGAAAGGCTGGGATTTGGGGTAAAGACAAGAATATTACCTGATTTGTCATATCTGATCATAGCAGGGGAAGAGAACGGGAGACCTCGAACATGTACTGAGTGCTTACTGTGTGCTGGCTGTCCAGTAGATCTCATCGTAGTCTTCACAGGTACTATGCTCCCCATTCTACGGAGGAGAACACTGCTCGGACTGGTGGGATCACCCAAGGTCATGTGACCGATAAGCAGGAAACAGGTCTTCAGTGAGGTCACTGAAGTCAGTGGTTCTCAGTCTTAGCTGCATATTCCGATCCCGATCACCTCGTGAGACGATGTGAAGCCCTCGGCCCACGCTGTACCCCAGACCTATTAAAGCAGCATCTGGAGGTGAGCCCCAGGTATAGGCCTACCAGTCCGATCACTTGGGAGCTTGTTAAACCTGCAGATGCTGGGGTTCACTCCCACACCCACTGGGTCAGACCTGGGGTGAAGTGGGGTCAGGGGATTCTAAGGCTCACCGAAGTTCGGGAACCACTGTCTTGGACTTGTGGAAAAAGGAGGGATGATAATATGGCCAGCCTCTCAGACTTTTAGGTGCAGATGAACCCTGGGGAAGGCTGGGGATCCCGTGCAAATGCAGATTCTGATCGAACTGTCTGGAGAAGGGCTGAGAGTCAGCATTTCTAAGAAGCTTCCAGACGCTGTTGCCCTGTGGCCCACACTTCCAGTTACAAGGGTCCCAGCCCCTGGGGAAGACCTCAGGCCTGTGACCTGGAACTTAGGTCCCATCTTCCCATCTCTGCTTTCCATTCTTCCTGTGGGCCTTTAGCAGCACTGGCCCACCTCAGAGGCTTATGTTACTTTCTGGAACAATAACGTGACTGCAAGACTACGGAATACAACCACAATAGGGACACCTCAGAGGGGCCACAGGAGGCTGGAGTTGCCTTCTCCTCAGTCCTGCTGCTCCGGGGCACAGGATTCCTGTCCGGGAATCCCGAATTCAGAGGGGCCTCTCTACGGGGTGGCCACGCAGGCCTGCTCCAGGCAGGGGAGAAGAATACTCACATCTGTCCGGCTGCCAGCAGGGCCTGACCCGAAGCCTTGAGGGGAGCGCCTGATGTGCTAGGAACTGCTTTTCAAAGTGAAACTTTCCAAATAAATGGCGTCTGGTGAGTTGGCCTGGGACCAGTGGAGGGGATGCTGAGGGGCACCTGTTACTGGCTCGGCCTCTAGGAGAACACGCAGGGTTTGAGTGCTATTATTAGCCCTTCTGTGTGGAAGCAGCTCCAGCAGCACCAGCCCTGCTCTGGGAAATGCCTGTCTGTGGGGCTGGGTGTGGGGTCGCGGACTTCTCAGGAGAAGCGCTAGCAGAAGTGAGGGGCCATGAAAGAGAAAGGGGAGACGGATGCGCGAGTTTGCTGTTGCCGTGCGTGTGGACTGGGGCAGCCCTTCTGGAGGGTGGCTTGGCACTTCGTTACAAGGCTCGAATCCTGGGAAGCCCATGTCCCCATGACCCCCCTTCTGAGACGGTCACCTGAAGGTAATAATTACAAATGGCTGCCTGTGCTCATGTGCACGGATGTTCATCCCACTGCGACTGACACACTCAACCTGATAAAGTCAGAATTGCTCAAATATCTGATGATAAATGGCTAGGGAAGCACCTTCCGATCCATCCATACAATGTAATTCATTGTAGGCACTAAGAAGGACATTTTCCCAAAGTACATTTTTACAGTTTTTTAAAAAAACATTTTCTGTATTCAGAGAAAGTAAGAGGCAGAGGCAGAGGGAGAAGGACGCTCTTCTCACAGGGAGCCTGGTGCGGGACCTGATCCCTGAACCATGGGATCATGACCTGAGCCGAAGACAGATACTCAATTGACTGAGCCACCCAGTAGCCCCAGATTTTTACTATTTCTGAAAGGCTATACGTGCAAGTAGTAAGAAAGCCCATAGAGGGCATAGCATGGAAGACAGCTTAGTGATAAGTATGGGTCTCTGCCTGCTTTTCTGCTCCAGGGGGGGTCACTGCTGTTTGAGGTTCTTCCATATCCTTCTGGAGACCATCGGTCCTGTGCAAGGATAGATGTCTCCCCACTGCCCTTGCTCAGACATCACTTGTATTCACACTGTTCTGCGCCATGTTATTGTTGCCAACAGTCTATCCTTGAGATTGTCCCCCATCAGCTCAGAGATCTACTGCATTCTTTCCTTCTTTTTTATTCCAGCTTTATTGAGTTATAATTGATATATAACACCGTGTAAGTTTCCAGGTATGCAGTGTGATCATTTAATACATGGATATATTTACTGTGGTCATTTTTTTTATAGTTGCATATTTTAAAAATGACTACTTTAAGGCAATGTTATTGACATGTGAATATGTTCACAATGTATTTCCAAGTCAGTAAAGGCTGTGAACAGTTTTTTGTTGGTTTCTTTTCCTAAAATAAAGGGAAAATATAATCACATCTTTAGCTAGGAAAAATACCGGGACCTTATCGACAGCTCAGAATGGAAACAGTGACCCTGATGGGGTGGTGGGATTATGGAGGCTTTTTTATTTCATCTTCTGTGATTTTTGTTTTTCTTTGTGTTCCAAGTTTTTTTGCCCTGAATCTTAAAAGGAAGCAGGAAGCTGCTGGGGTGGAAGGCTGCATTTCTTTACTGGAGGCAGAATGCTGACTCACTCCCCACCGAGGCTCCATCTGCCCCTTCAGGGGGACAACCTGGGCCCTGGTGTCACTTAGGATTACTGACTGCATAGACCCAGGGCTCCTTCCAAGGGGTTCTCAGGCCGCTTGCATCAGAATCATTGATGGTGGTGGGGACTGATTATAATGCAGTTTCCTGGGCTACATCTCCTAAATCCAGTATTCTGGTGGTAGGCCCTAGGAAGCCGTATTCTTAAAAACAAAACAAAATAAAAACAAAAACAAACACCATCAGTGGCTATGGTGCTCATTAATGTTTGGGAGACTTTGGAGTAATCAGAAATTGGCAAACCTTTTCATAAAACCCAGATAGTAAGTATTTTAGACTTTGCTGGCCATCTGGTTTCTGTTGCATTCCCTCAACTCTGCTACTATTGCAGGAAAACGGTTCAAGACAACATGTAAATGAATAGGCTTGGCTGTATTCCAATAAAACTTTATTTACAAAAAGGGGCAGCAGACCGGATGTGGCCCATAGGCCATAGTTTCAGACCCCTGAAGTAGATGGACATAGTTCCTTAAAAAATTAATCAGAAGATGGGAGAGCTTTCCAAGAGCTCCTTATATTTGAAGAAGCAGGTCATATTCTAAATAGTGACCATTAATAAAGTGCTTTGCATATGCCAGGCACTTTTGAGACATAAACGAAACTTAAAATTTGGGACACTGTATTACCCTGACAAGGCAATCGAAGAGATGAACCGATTAGCCCGAGATCACGTAGCGATGGTAGGTCTGCCTGATTGCATAGCCAAGGAAGACCGTTGTAGTGGGACAGTTCTCTTTCTCTCCAGGCTTTGGGAAGGAATAATTTCAAAGTCTGTTCCCAGGGCATCAAGTGTCCCCACACCCCTCCAAGTTCCCAAGCTAAGGAAGAATAGCTACAGCTGTGCCCCTAGTAGGGGTACAAGTCCTGGGATCCCTCTGTACCTCACAGTTGCCTTAGCTGAGTGGGGTGCTGAGCCATCTTGGGGTCTCCAGGCCCTGGGGGCATCAGGAGACTTCCTTGCAGCCCTCCTCTGATGAGCGCTCAAGGCTCCAGGTGGCTGACGTTCACCCTACTTGGAGCCCGTCGGGATGGGCTAGTGCCCAGCCGATCGGAGGCAGGTCTGAGCAGGAGTGAGAGTGTCTGCTGGCTGGGCCATTTCTTCCTTCCTCACATCTGCCCACTGCAGCCTGCCTCAGTTTTAGCCACATCACTGACTCAAGGGGAAACAAAAGCCCCTGTCCCTCTCCCCTCCCCGGGACAGGCTCTAAGACTGGTGGTTCAGCAGGATAGCTTTGTCAGGCAGCACCGGGTGAGAATACTAGTCCCCACCAGTTTCTGAGAACCTAGCTGGCCTTGAGATGCTGGGTTTGTTACATAAAATCGTGAAGGCTTGGCTTCCTGAGTAAACTGCAGGCATTGGCATAAAGCTGAAACCTACAAGAGCCTGGAATCCGGTACCCGGACCAGAGTAAGTGCTCAACCAAACAGCAGCTAATTATATAGTCATCGTCGTGATTCTGAGAGTCAGCAGTCAGAGCTCTGAGGTTGACATTATTATCCTATTTTCTACAGATGAGAAAGCTGGGATTCCGGCAGCCCTGGTGGGGGGTCACTGGGTCTGCCGGACTCCAAAGCTATGTGCTCTTAGGCAGTGTTGTGCATTTACGGTGAGAACAGAAGGGGCTCCAGGGATGCCAGGGGCCATGGTCGTCCCAACCTAAGGAGCTGCAGAAATCCTGGGTCAGATGGGTCTTTACTTCCCTCCGTCATCTGGGAGCCTCTTGCCTCCCCAAAGCCAGTGGCAAACCCCCCACGCAAATAGTGGGTACTTGCCTCTCATCAGTTAATCAGCTACATATCCTGCCTCAGGTAGATACCTGGCTGCAGGCTCATGGGGCCTTTTGTGGCACTGGTCCTGGCCCTTAAATCCCTGCCCCCACACCTTCCTGCTCCCTCCTCTGCCATCTCTCCAGGTGCACAGTAACTCCCGGAAATGGCATGGCGCATTCTGGCAGAAATCCCATTTCTAGATCCCACCTGAGGACGTGGCTCAGGTTCAGAGATATGGCTGAGCCAGGTGAGAAGTGGCAGCCCCAGCCAGCGTACCCCAAATCATGCTCTGGGGTGACCCCTTCCCACCATCATTTATGGGTCTGTGAACTGCCCTGTAAGCCAGAGATATAAGGGTCATTCATTCTGTCTCTGCCGTGCTGGTCGCCATTCTGCCACCCTGGCCTGCTGTGGTACAGTCCCAGTCCTTCTAGAAACTGTCCCCCTCCGTCTTTACACACTGGCATCCCTCTGTTCCAGCCGCCCCCCGCCGTGGCCTTGACCCTCCTGCATGTTCCTCGCGCTGCATTCAAAGTAGCAGTCCTCCTGGGCGCTGGAAAGTTGCTTGTGTCCCGTTGCTTGTGTCCATTTTGTGCTCCAGAATCCGGGTGTCCCCCGGCTCTCGGGAGAAAAGCCGACAGCCCGGTCAGTGTGTTCTGGCCATGCTGCAGCCCCTCCCGGACCCCGCCCCCCCTTGCTGCAGGATTTCCACTCTTCCCACAGCTTTCCCACGGTCCTGTGCTCCCCAGGACTACAGTGCCCCTGCCTCGGATGGTCCCCCGACACAACTTCCTGGGCTCCCGCTCTTCCTTTCTGTTCAGCTCCCATCTTCATTCCCCCGGGGAGCCTGCCCGGGCCACCCAGAGCTGGGGAGGGGGCAGGAGTGCCCCCGTGATTGGCCTTCATAGTGCGGTGCACCTTCTTCATCTAGCACCTTGCCCACTTACGGAAGGAGGGCTTGGTGAACGCTTGGCTTCCCAGCAGACTGACCGTGTCCGGTTTGCTCACCCAGCATTATTAACGCCGGCAATCTGCCTGAAGCAAGGGGTGCATGGGCGTCCTCTGATCACTTTGGGCTTTGCACCCAAAGAGCTGGAATGTGGAACTCCCCCCTGGATCCCCAGTGCCCCCAGTTTTGTTACTGCTATGATGGGACATGTGATCTGGGATATTTCCTTTGATGCCTATTGATTTACCAACAAGATAGATCTGGCATATTCTCTTCCAGCTAACAGCTCTTTCTGTGCTTGGCTTCCCACCCCCACCCCCGTGGTGGCCCCCAGGCAGGAAGACACCATGAAACTCCTTTCCCTAAGATCTCCCCGTGTTTACGTGGCCCTCTGTCTCCCTCAGCGTCTCCTCCTTTACCCACAGCCTGTGCAGACTTGGGCCACTTGTATGGCTCATTCTCATGTTCACACTGCTACGATTTCTTCCCTAGCCTTCTCCAGGCACTCGTTACAGCTTGCAGTCAGACGGGCCGGGGGTCGAGTCCCGGGGCTGCCGCCTTGGAGCTATGGCACTTACAGTGACTTACGAATTATTTTGAGCTTCCATTTTCCCAGATGATAAACCAAAGGGTAGATGAGAATTGAGTGAAATTACGTGTATAAAGCAATTTGCTTAGTCCCTGGCCATGTTAGTAAACACTCAATTAAAGCAGTGAGGGGAGAGATAGCCCGAATTCCACTGTGTCCCTCAAAGCTGTATGTAGTCCCCAGGTCTGCTGGGGCTGTGATTGGCAGTCTTGGTCCCATGTGAGAATCACCTGGGGATCTCTTAATACAATCCCAGTGGCCAGGTGCTCTCCTGACCAGTGAAGTCAGAGTGTCAATGGCCCTCCCCAGCCTCCTTCCAAGAGAGCAGAAACCCTCTGGGACGTTCAGAGATGGGAGGGATCGAAGACCTTGTAGAGAAAGCTCTCCTCTCTTGGTCTCCAACTATGGGTCAGGTGCTGTGTCTGGCTCTTTCCCTACAGGTTCTCATTTTATTTTTGCTGTGAACTTGTGACAGATGAATTACGTTCCCTGTTTCTTCCATGTCCTTCAGGAAGGATAAATGACTTCCTTCAAGTCAGGCATTGGCTGGCTTCAGGGCGAAGGACCAAGAGAGAGGAGGGTGGGGCTGGGGGACTGTCCTTCTGTTGCGGGCCCTCTGCCCCCTCCCGTGTGCACACTCCTTCCTCGGGGTGGCTGGCTGAGCCCCTGGTTTTCACCCCCTCGGTGTGAGGGCTGGCTGCCACACCTGTCCACCTGCAGTGTTTAATGACCCGGCCCACTTGCTGCTCATCGGGGCCCTCACCAGTCATCTGCCACCTGTTCTTCCATGTGTGGACGCTCGTGCTGTTTGCTTAACGGGGAGATTTAAGGGCCTCACAAAGGCTCCCCGTGGATGAGGGGAGAAGCATTCACTGGCAGGAAATGGGAGCATTGTTGTTGTTTTGTTTTTTTATTGCCGTTCATTTCTAGGCTACCTAGTGGTTTGGGGAGAAGTGAGGGATGGTGTAGGCACAAACAGGGAGGGGCGCCTTCTTGCTTGACTGTCCAGGTGGATCAGAGGGGAGTTCTGGAGTTCAGAGCATCTAAAACTTTACTGTGCATGTGTAACCCTCAGGCATCTTGTTAAAATGCAGATTCTGAAAAAACATTAAAATGCAGATTGTGATGTGATAGGTCCCAGGTAGCGCCT
This sequence comes from Spilogale gracilis, assembly GCA_004023965.1. Lineage (NCBI taxonomy): Eukaryota > Metazoa > Chordata > Mammalia > Carnivora > Mephitidae > Spilogale > Spilogale gracilis. Next base: position 40,436 of record PITA01001951.1, read on the forward strand.
GGGAGTCTGCATTTCACAGAAGCTCTCAGGTGAGGCTGATCCCATTGGTCTGCCAGCTGCACTTGGCTTAGCAAGGCTCGAGCTTCTGGTGAGGGACTTCTTTGTGTATGTTCTGACCCCTGCAATTTCTGTTTGGGGACGTGTCCTGGAATGGCTGAGAAATCTGGGCGTTAGCTCCGGCGGTGCTCTGATTTATCTTTGGACATCTTACAAGCTTCACTTTGTCCTCCATAATAGGATTTGGACTAAGCGGCTTTCAAGGTCCCTTTTGGTTCGACTGTTCTGTAATTTTGTGGTTTGGGTCGGAATGGGAGAACAGGGTAGATCAGAGGGAGCACAGAGCAGGGAGGGTGGAGAGGAGCATTCACTGTACAAATTAGTGTTTCCTCCGAGATCACCAGGCCTGAGTCACGAGAGGTCAGAGCTTGAGGGAGATGGGCCAGGACCTTTCTGTTGTGCTGTGGGCAGGCTGACCTGGCAGCTAGGCACGGTAGCTCCTCAAACTCACACTTGGCTTCTCTGCATGGCAGGAGTATGTTTGGGGACGCCTCACACGCTGCAGATCCCACGGAGGCTCTTTGTGGGAGATGCAAGTCTAGACACTGGGGGTTGGGTGTTGAAGAGCTGCACACTTTTTTGTCTTTAACGGACACAGAATGTAAGAGAAGTGTATCTTTCAGAACCTGGAGTCTGGCCACTTTTTTCCGATTGGAATCCCTGTGTCCGATCTGTCAGTCCCCCCGTTGGCTAGGGCACCGGTCCCACCAGTGGGGATCTCTTCCCACAGGGTGTTCTTGGATTTTTGTGACGCCAGGATAGCTGGCCCCTTTAGCCTACACCTCGTTGCCCACCACCGCATCTCTAGGATGTCACGGTCCCTCTCCACTGCTCTGTTCTTGGGGTGCTCCCCAGTTGCTTGCCCCTCCCCACCATGTTGATCCATTGGGTTGCCCGGTTCTGACCCCTTCCAGTTTGGCCTCTCCCACTGCCACCTGGGACTCAGTCATAACCCAGCACTCGATCTAGTGAGTTCTGGTCTCAGGTTTGGTGGTATTTTCATTTTACCAGTTCCTGTAGAAGTTTCTGCACACAGTAGGCTTTATCCCTCCTACCCAACCGGACAGGTCCATTTGCCAGTGAATGGACTCAGGCTCCGTGTGTGCGATTGCTCTTGGCAGACATGGGATGGGCGAACGTTGGGCCGGGGAGGCCACAGAGGGCTTTCCACGCTGGTTATGGTCTCCGAGGGCCTTTCCTTTGGGAGCCTGTGTGATGCTTCTGGAGAGTTCTGGTGTTGGTGAGGCCACTGTCGTGGCCTCCGTAGCTCTTCTGGACCAACAAAGGGTAAAGGATTTTATTTATTTATTTGACAGAGAGAAACACCGCCAGAGAGGGAACACAAGCAGGGGGAGCGAGAGAGGGAGAAGTAGGCTTCCCACAGAGCAGGGAGTCCGATGCGGGGCTCGATCGCAGGACTCCAGGATGAGGACCTGAGCTGAATGCAGATGCTCAACAACTGAGCTACCCAGGCATCCCTATATACTTATTTTCATAAAAATAGTGTCACTATATCATAGAAGCTCTAGAAATTACTGAGGAAGAGTCAGCGGTAACCCCATTCTTCAGTAATTATCGGTATTAGCATAATGCATCTGAATGCACAGATGTGAACACACTCACAGGGGCACTCGCAGATCTGCGGAACATCGGTCTGTACCTGAGCATCTTCCCATGCCACTCACGGGGCCCATCTCTTTAGTTTCCCACGACTGCAAAGCTTATTTCTGTTCCTTGCTTTCTTCTTTCCATGTTGCTTGTATATTATACCATTTCATTTGGTTAACTCAGAATTTAATCCATGGGCCCTGAAGCTACATGGCCAAGGGGCCAAGAGCGTATTTATAAAATGTAAAAGAGCGTTAGTTAGAAAGACCTGGGTCCTGCCTCCTCTGCTTCTCGGCTCCTCTCAGCTCCCTCGGTGCAGGTGCTCCGCTCGGCTTGGCAGAAGTCGACTTAACCTTCTTCTGTCCACCGCGGTCGCGCATCAGTCAGTAATCATGGATCACCCCCGGGGGCTGATTTCAGAGGCCTCGAGGGTACAGCTCCTCCATGAGCCGCAACCAGCATGGAAGGCAGGACGGGCCCCAGTGAAATCCGCGATCTGCACAGCAGGACCCTTCATCGTTCGTACGCGCAGGCCACCCTTGAACCAGGCGGGTATGAAGTGTGCTAGTCCACTCACATGTGTATCGTTCTCAGTGCCGTTAGCGTGTTCTCTCTTCCTTATGATTTTCTTAAAAGATTTTATTTATTTATTTGAGAGAGAGAGCACAAGCAGGGGGTAGGGACGGACAGAGGGAGAGGGAGAAGAGAACTCCTTGCTGAGCAGGGAGCCCGATGCGGGGCTGGATCCCAGGACCCTGAGATCATGACCTGAGTCGAAGGCAGACGCTTAAGTGACTGAGCCCCCCAGGCGCCCCTCTTCCTTATGGCTTTCTTAATAATGTTTTCTTTTTCTCTGGCTTATGTTATTGTGGGAATGCAGTATAGAATACACATCCAAAAATATGTGTTAATCAACTACTTCTATAATTGGGAAGAATGCTAGTCAGCAGTAGGTTATTAGTGTTAAGTTCTGGGGGAGTCCAAGGTTATATGTGGGTTTTCCCCTGCATGGAGGCCGGCGCCCCAGCCCCGGCATTATTCAGGGAGCAGCTGTGCACACACCAGCAATGGTGGTAGATGGAAATGGGGCAGTGGGCGGGGGTGGCGGCAGGCACATGCTCTATCCGGAGACAGGAACCAGCGTCGTAGACTTGGCGCTTTGTGCCTTGGGCCAGTCCCCTTGGACTCTCAGCCCCTCTGCTGTCCTTGTTTGTAGATGTGAAAGAATCGTGCCGGCTTGAGAAGAGTTTCAAGAGCATTCATCGGGGTCAGTATGAGAAGCACCCAGTGCAGTGACTCACACGTGGTCCGTGCTCAGAAGGTGGCCACTGGCATCTTTGGGGGGATCTCATAGGTGGGAGAGAAGCGTCCCCAGGTGTGTCTGTGTGTGCATTTCCACTCCTGAGGTTCTTGCCTTTTGATGAACATAGACTCTTGTACAGTGTTATTTTTACTCCACCTCAGTAGGAGGCACAGGGAAAAGAGGCAGCCCTGTTCTCATTCTATAGAAAGATAAATCCAGACCCCGGCAAGCAGTGGCACGTCAGGGCTGATGGAGAGAGTGTCACACCCGTGGTGAGGAGGTGCGGCCTCTGGCCTGTACGGAATGGCTGTGTGGCCTGGGGATGTGTGGACTGCTCTGTCTGACCCTCCATTTCCATGATGTAGGATGAAGCGACTAGTTGGGCCACCCAGCCCTCTGTGGCCTTAAGACGGCAGTCAGGGGCCCCTTCTGGAATATTCCACCCATCCTGGGTGGACATTCCCGAAGCACTGGCAGGGGCGGTCAGGCCAGCGCTCGCTAGCACCCGGGAGAGCTGTCTGCCTGGACTTGGCAATGTCCGGCGTGTGCCGGGGGAGCCACGGTGGCAGTCCTGTCTGCGGCCTCACCAGAGTGGGCGTTCTCTCTTTCAGTGTAGCTCAGCTTCAATTACTGATGATCCTTCCTGATCATTTGGGAAGAGGAACGAAGTCTTAGTCTTTGGAGCCCCTTGCACAGTCTGGTCTTGGCCCACATCTACAGAGATGTCCACCCATGGGGAGCGCCACCAAGTTCCATTAGAAGTGGCCTGGTTGCGGCAGGCGACACGGTCGCTATGGCCTGTGGACGCCGAGCAAGGCTAAAGCCCCGGAACAGAAAAGGGCACGCGAGAAGACAATGGACGCCTCGGTTCGGGCCCCGAGTGCCTCTCGGGGGCTGCCATGTCCCCTGTGTTCTTCTTCTCCCTCCCTGCCAAGACCCACGGGCTGTTTAGGACTGCTTTATCCTCCGTGATGTGGCCCGTCGCTTTCCTTGAGCTCACTGCACAGAGCTGGCCTCAGAAATGATGAGATGACTGGGCAAAGCAGGGCCACAGGCTAAGATAGGGCTGCGAGGTGGCAGTGAGCTTGCACACACACACACCACACGCACACACACAAATTTAAAGCAACTGAATTTCAGTGTTGATGGCTGCATAGTGGCACCAGCATGAGACAGTCAAGGGCAGCTCACCAAGAAGTCTAAACATGGTGCCGATGACAAAGTGGGAAACCAGCAGGCGTGACCCTCAAGCTCACAAGAGAGTGTTAAGGAAGGAGCAAGTGACCGAACATTATGAAGACATAGGGGTGATCTCAGGTTGCAGCGGGGAAGACAGACCTTGTTCCGAGGAAACGCACATCTTTGTTAGAAACAGTAGAATGGATTTCAGAAGGAGGTTGAGAAGCACAACTTACTCAGGTTGGAGCTGGAAGGACTCCACCTCACGGTGCTATGATACTTCCCCGCTCAGAGGAAAACGTCATCTTTCAGCGTTAACTAAAGACGGGTATGCACCTTGCACCTCTCACCTAATCTCGTCATGTTGAAGCCTGCAATTTAAAAGTCGTGTTATCTAGCTAAGACATTGTGTAAAATGACATTGTGCCCTGGGATTAGCCGCGCAGCTGGAGGCATAGCGGGTTGGCTAGGCTAGTCTGGGGACCAGAGGGGCCATTGCATTAGGAAGGCTGGACTAGAGAGGAAATTCAGTAGCACAGTAAACCTAAGTCAGCAGCCAAATGTGTAGGAAGTACGTCTGTCTTCTAGAATTGTCCACTGGTGTCCCATGGAATGGAGTCCAGGCCATGCTGCTCCAACCAGGCCCTCTGGGATGCATCCCATCTCCTGCTCTGTGGCTCGCAAAGGGGATGGAGCCCACTGACTCAAGTTAGGGTAGGAGCTCTTTGGGGGCAGGGAGGCTCTGGATGGATTTCCGTATGCCTGTATTGCCCACCTTCTTGTGGGGAAGACTTATGGCCTAGCCACTGAAGACATGCCATTTGAAAGGCACTGTCCCCTGTGATCATCCCTCCCAATGGTTTTTTCGAGACTGAAAGAGTGGCACAGGTAAATGGGCTTTTGAGGCAAAGATGAAAAAAGGTTTTTATTTTTGTACAATCTAGTATCTTTCTGCCTCTTCAATCCCTGGGCAGCGTTGAAGCTGTCCCATCTTCTTACCACTGTGCCCAATCAGAAAAATCACACTCTATCTGCCTCCTCTTGCCGATAGGATGTATGTGTGTATATATATTTGTGTGTGTATATGTGTGTGTGTGTGTATTTATAAAGAAATTTATTTCAAGGAATTGGCTCATGATATAGTGGGTGCTGGCAAGTCTTAAATCTGTAGAGCAGGCTGGTGGGCTGGAAACTTGGGCGGGAGTTAATGCCACAGTCTTGAAGCAGAGTTTCTTCTTTGAGAAACCTTGGTCTTATTTTAGTTTTGGAGACTTTCGACTGATTGCATGAGGCCCACCCACATTATCAAAGAATCTCCTTTACTTAAAAGTCAACTGATTGTAGATGTTAACAACACCTATGAAATACTTCCCCAACAACACCTAGATTAAGAAAAATATTCTTAAATATTTTTATCTTATTCATGTGTGAGAGAGAAAGCATGCTGGTGGGCATGAACAAGGTGGGGGAAGGGAAGGAGCAGAGTAGGTGGGGAGAAGAAGACTCCCCACTGAGCAGGGGTCCCAATGACTGGGAGCTCATCTCAGGACCCTGAGATCATGACCTGAACCAAAGGCAGATGCTTAACCACCTGAGCCACCCAGGTGCCCCTTAGATTAAGGTTTGATAAGGAGGAGTTTTTAATCTGATGGGAGAGAAGCCTGGGCAGGACCCTCATTATAGGGCCGTGTTTCACTAGCAGTCAGGACTCCGGTGCCTAATGAGTCAGAAATTTATTCTTTGTGAACTTCTCTGACATATCGTCCTGTTCCACCTACTTCTGACTGCTGTCCAGTAGGTAGCCAAGGCCCATTCCAGTTCACAAAGCATAGAGAGGGAAGCTCTGTTGGGCATCTAAGGTTTACCAGAGCTATCCGTGGGGGTTGTTGGCTGCTGGCTCAGTGATTAACCATCTGAGGCTTGCTCCCCCTCTGCCACTGTTTCTTGCATACGAAGCTCTCTGGATGGGCACTCTGGGATGATCAGGGGTAAATGTAAGATGAGTCCTTCTTGGTTCCTTGGTTATCATACACTCACAACATTACCCAGACCCTTTAGATCGTTCTTTGGAGCAGATGTGACACCATTTCACCTCTTTGCCATGTGTCTCTCCTTTTCACAATGGATTCGGAAGAGGGCTTAGTGACTGCAAGGTGGCCAACACCGGGGCTGGGAATGGGGATGGCAGGGGATAGAGGAGTGAGGAGTGAGCCTCAAAGAACTGAATGCTGAGACCTCATTCTCCTCTCTGGAAGAATAATTCCAGTGGATCACACTATCTGCTCTTAAGCTTCGTCCGCCATTGCTGCCTTGGGGGAGCTCCCAATCCTAGAGTTCTCAGCCTGGAGGAGCTCCAGATCATTCTGGCCAACTGTGCATTCCCCTCTCTAAACCCTGCAGCCTTTCAGTATGCGCTTGTGAGACTAGATTCCTTGCTTTCTGTTGGGTCATCTCACTGCAATGTCCAACTGCCGGTTTCCGTGTCTGTTCCCTGTTCTTATAACGCTTAGTAACCATTAGATGAACGTGGTGACAGAATAAGAGACAAGTGGTTTTTTAAGTGCTTTCCCCCCATTTCTGATAGAGTTGGAGACTGGAGAGAGATCAAGTGTCTTCTTGGAGAACAGTGTTGGTTGGGGCAGAGCCAAGCTCGAACCTGGTCCCTGACTCTGGACGCTCTGCTCCTCCCACCATAACCTTTGCTTCTCTATGAGCTTAAAATATGGCCTCCCTGTATCATGAATCTTCAAGAGTATTAGGGAATACCTAGGCAATGAAGGGATGGGGTAAATCGGAAAACTTACGCACCCAGCATTGGAATTCCTGTTCCTCTCGAGATCATATGCCATTGCAGTCTTTCCCATTGTCCACCATCTTGCGGTTACAGCCTGTGGCAGCTTTTAGCAAGGGACCCCAGCCAAGGCACCTTCTCTCTTTTCTCTCCCTTGCTCCCCTCCAGATCACCCTGTTTGCTTTTCCTCAGCGGGGTCATGTTTTCCCTTGCACTTCCAAATCCAGTGAGGCTTCACATTTGGACCACGTCCCCTGGTTCTGTGAGCTGCCTCCAAGTTGCTGCCTCCTCTTTCCTAACGAGCTGTCCACCGTGCTTCCACTGGCCACCTTCCTGGAGCCCCTCACAGCTCCTCGCTGGTCTTCAGTCCCCCTTGTGCGATAGCCAGGCCTTGTGCCGCTCAGCGCATGCTCTGCCCTTTCAACCCTGTGCTCTCCAGCTGGCCTTTGTGGGCAGACCTTGTCATTCAGGCCACCCCTTCCCTTTCGTGACTGTCTTTCAGGATTACAAGGAAGTGAGCATGTCCTTGGGCACACCCTGTAAAAAAGGTGCCAGAAACCCCCAGTAATCAAGGTTAAAATTAACAATCAAGAGGTTTTCACATTGTTGATTTTCTTTACACTCTTACTTGGCAGCATTATTTCTTTTGATCACTGAGTTTAGGGGCATCCCCTAGGTGTTGTGCCCGAGGGGGAGCATCTCATTTGCTGTGCCCTGACCCAGCGCTGTCACATATCCTCCTCCTGTCCTGACTGCCCCTCACCATCCTTCACTGCTACTCATCTAGTCTTCTGGTCCTCGTGGACTCATTCCTTATGAATTAACGTCCTGCTTCCATCTTTTTCCGGATTGTTAATAAAGATGTTAACATGTTCCGCAGGCCTCCCTCCATAGTCCATAGTCTGCCTGCTAATGAGGGGCGCCCTGCCCAAGAAAAGACCCTGCATTTTATCATGAGTTCTGTTGTTTGCCGTCTCCCGAGGAGTGTGTCCATCCCGTTCGGGTCTGTGCTGTCTCGTCCAAGCGCCTTCATGGCTCATGTGCCGGACTCACTGCAGCTCCTCGAATGGCATTAAAGATAAGCTCCTGTAAATAGAATTTAGAGCCTTGCAAATGTTGGGGGCCGATGGCATGCACAGCCCAGCCCATGGGGATTAATTTTTCCAGGGAAGATTTGGTAGACGCCACATCAGTAGCTTTTCTGAAGTCCACTCATCCCTGCCTCCAGCCTCCTTGGTCACCCACCTGTTTTTCTTTTTTCTTTCTTTTTTTTTTTTTTTGTGGGGAAGAGTCCTCCCTGCCATGGGCAGGTGTCACTAACTCTTCTTGCTCATAGTATGCAGGCCCCATAGACAATGGGCTTCTCCTGTTGGCCTCCCTGTTTCAGAAGTAGCTAGGACTAGATGTACCTTCGTTCCTTCTTGTCAGAGGAAAGGATAGATTTTGTAACAGAAATTGGAAGGTTACTGTGCAATGACACATCCTTTGCTAAACAACCACACACTTGCAGCTGCTCACCTGTGAAAGAAGGTTGTGTTCTCTGTTAACAAAATAGCAAATGCCCAACTCAGGAAGTAGAGAAAAACATTACATTGCCCTTGTGCCCCCAAAATAACCACTGTCTACACCATCTTGACATATTTCCCATCTGCCCTTTTCACATTTCATCCTGCTGTGATACCATTTTATGTCTTTACTCCCGCATAGTGTGACAGCATTATTAAACAGTCTCCATGTCATTATGTAATCATTAGAACATCAATCAGGTTTAAGGATTACAAGATTTTCAATCCAAGTAAATCTATCTTTTTACATGAAATCATTCCCCCTTTTTATGGGTCGCTCAGGTTATAAATACATAAATACCAATGAGGTGAACATCTTTGTGCATATCATTTTCCTGAGTTAGGATTGATCCCAGAGTCGAGATTCCTGATGGTGGAATCAGTCCTCTGTATTGACAGGGAGGATGAACATAATGCTTCACAGAAGAGCTGGACCCCGATCGACAAAGTCATGATCAGCATATGAAAGTACCTCTTCCCGCTCCTTGCATTGGGTAAAAACATTTTTATCCCTGAGTTACTGTTACCCTAGGAGTTCCTCTGATAGACATATAAATAATTGTGGCACTCTTCACCGTTCTGGTCCATCCATTTTCTCATGCTAATAGCATCGGTGGTGGTTGCAATGTTACCCCGACTGCGACCTGACATATTCCTTCCACCAACACCGTTTGATAGTAATATATTTGAGCCGTGCGTGTAATATTAAATTTTCTAGTAGACTATTCATCAATGTAAAATGAAACAGGTGCAAGTAATATTAATACTTTATTTTGCTTAACCCAATATATGAGATTAGCATTTCCACCTGGAGCACTAGCCACAGGTGCTTAATGGCCACACCCGCCTTCCCCCAAATAAGTCACAAAGCTCCAGCAAACTCCCTCTTCTTTCTTTTAGGGGGGCTCTGAAAGTCTTCTCTGTGTTTCAGTCTCAGGTTCAGGTTGACCCAAAGCTAACTCTTGAGGCAAGGACTTGATGGGCAGGTAGTTTATCTGGGAGGTGATTGCAGAAAGCCTATGGGAGCAAGTGGGAAAGTGTGAGGGAAGGTGAGTTTTCTGAAGACGGGTATGATTTCTCCTGTGGCCACTGAGAGTGTCTGTCACCCTGCTTGGGATGGCCTGAGAAACGGAGTGGGACATGCCTCAGAATTGTTCCCCGTGGAGATCTAGGGATGGGGCCGTTTACTCACGGACTCCTACCTTCCATTCACTGGTTGTGCTTGTCTCTGGGGGTGTTCATGCTCCCCCAGATTGCAAGTATACCTGCTCAGCCCCAAGCAGGCTTCCCTGGGGCTGGAGGAAGCCCTCAGGCAGAGAAATAAAATTTTTTACTTCTCTCTTGAGGGGCTTGTGGTCAGGGTGCTGAGACTATTGGTCTCAAGCAGAGAAGTAAAATTTTTTTACTTCTCTCTTGAGGGGGGTTGTGGTCAGGGTGCTGAGACTCTCAGTCATGGTTGTCCGTAAACTCAGCTGGGTCAGGGCTCTGGGCTCAGGCCTCAGCAGCAGCTTCTGCTGCTGGTCTATGTCAAGGTGTAGTGGGATTTTTTTTTTTTCCTCCAGTAGGCTTCATGCCCAGTATGGAGCCCGACAGAGGCCTTGAACTCACGACCCTGAGATCAAAACCTGAGCTGAGATCCAGAGTCGGATGATTAACCGACCAAGCCACCCAGGCACCGCAGAACCTTCTTGAGTGGGCATGATCCCAGCCCAGGTCATTTTTAGTCTAAAGTAATCATTGGTGATTCAGCTGCATTGGTGTATACAAGCAACAGAAACCTCTTGCCCCAGGCAAAAGCTAATTGACAGAAGGACATGGAGGTCACCCAGAATGTAATGGGACTGGGGAAATGGGAGGGAATATGATTTTGTTCTATGATGTAGCAAGCTGGCTGCGTCGTTAACATCTTGCGGTGAAACTGAGTGGTTAAGGTGCCCTCAGTCCTCTTGTTTGTTTCCGAGTGTGGAGTGGGAGAGAGGTCACTCTGGCTTCCTTTTGGATGATCTGCACCTAAAATTATCCTCCTAAGTATACGACATATGATAAAAGAAAGATGATTCCCCTACAGGAAATCAAGTTGCTCTTAGGGAAGGAAAGCTGGGCAGCTAAAAATGGACAAATGGCCACGTGCAGAAGGGGATTGGGCTTTCTGGTGAAATCTGAGTGAGAGCGTGCCAATTCATTTTCTGCTTTGGATCAGGCACTATGCTTATCGAGACATCACCGTTGGGGGAAGCGAAGTGATTGGCTATGTGGGATCTTTCTGTACTACTTTTGCAAATTACTGTTGTCTATAATCATTTCATAATAAAAAGTAAGGGGGAAAAATGGAAGGGGGAATTGGTGGCTTGGAGGTACAGATACTCTTGGAGTAGAATTTGGAGAAATTGGAGTATCCAAACCTTAATGTTTTCTCCTGCCTCATCCTCAAGGGCATCAGAATACCAGAGCAGAATCTTGATACTTCAGCCTTCCTCCTCCAGCCTCCTTTTACCCTCAAGGAGGGATAGGCTCCGATTTATTTCGGTTGCAATGGATTTACAATTCATTGTATTTTTTGAAGCTCGTGTTTGGAGATTTCATGTTCATCTGCAATTAATTGGCTAGGATAGCACAAGGGTTTGGAAAGGGGGCTGGGTTTCTACAATCAGCTCTCAGTCCCATTTCAGTGAGAAGGGGGGTTTTCACTTTTGTTGAAACATTCCTCCCAAATAGCAGAATAACATCCATTTCCTTATATGGCTTCCCAGCCGGAGCATATTCGGAGGGGATTAGTAAGCTCTAGAATGTGACCATTGGTATGAAGACAGGGAACTCTCTAGAGAATGTGAATGCTTCCATTCTTTTTGAGATGTTCTGAGGTCAACGGAAATAAAGGAGAGTCTGGGCCTGGTGGCAGGTAGCGCTAGTGATGGCCCTGTGTGCCGTCAGTTTGGATTCACCCACAACTCCCAGGTAATGGGTGTCGGGAAGCCATTGCTTATCTCAACAAGATCTAGGAGACTTACACCCTCATTTGGCTAATAAATTTCTACGAATTATTCTGTAATAAGCATTTGGCCAATCAGTTTCATTCTGTTGTGATGGGTTTGGACAGATTTACTCTAAGCAATAATAATAATTCAGAAGGAGAGAAAACACCGAGTCCTACTCTACCCGCTGTCTAAGTTATTCCCTGGGTGTAAATCAGCTATTAAGGGAGGAAGACGCGTTCACATCTGCTGGACACTGGAGCCTTAGTCAGTGAGCGTTATTGCTGGGCCAAAGAGATTCCCCCAGGCCCTGGTTTGTGAATCTGTGCACAGCCCAGCCCTAGGGGCTGGGGCAGGCGTGCTCACAGTCTACACGTAATCCTTCTTCCCGGAAGGCAGAGTATTTTATACCTATGATCTCATTCTTCCTCCCAACCTTCTCTGGAGGCTGGGAGGGATCTGCTTTGGGGAAGCTCCTGGAAGATTTCTTCTTTCTTCCAAGACCTCTCCACGGCTTGCTTCCCTCCCAAGGCTGCAGCAAGGGGAACTCACTCCACCGGCTTTTTCTAAAGAGTTTCCAAGGCGCTGCACCATCCTTAGAGGGGCAAAGGGATGTATCCTCTTTAGTGTCATGGGATTCAGAATCAGGGAAGCCTCTGCAATCCTGGCTGCACCATGTGGGTGACCTGACCCAGGCCATTTGGTCTCCCTAGCCCTCAGTTTCCAGTAGGAATGGAGAGGATACCCCTTATGATATTGAGACATTGAGTAAATGAGAGTGCTTTACAGAAGAGAAATAGAGGGCCCATGTTACTACTATAAATTTTATAACAAAAAATACTGAAGCCCATAGAGAGAGGGTTAAAGAGTTCTCCCTGAGTCATTCACCAGAACCCTGTCTTTTGGTGTGGAGCGCTCATGGCAGAGGTGATGCCTGCCCTGCTGTGGTTAGGGTACCGGCCCTGGATCAGAGTGCAGGAGGCCGGTGATGACGACCGCTTGCCTCACCTGAGACAAATATGCTGTAGTTGGAAATAACAGTTTTAGATGCAGACAAATCCCGTCTGTGACATTCCCCACCGGAGGAGGGTCTTTTGCCCCTTCCAGTCTCTTGCCTTCCCTGTGCCCCAGTCCTGCTGCCCATTTGGTGGTGATAGGAGGATAGAGGATATCTTTCCTCCTTCATTTCCATTTCTTTCCAGAACTGGCTTTTTAAAGGAGAAGAATAGATACTTGACTTTGTGATCCAAATTGAGTTTCCTCCTTGCCAAAAAGTGCTTCCCCGTCTGTCTGAGGTTTCTTATCAAGGGAAAATAATTTTATGTTTACGCTGAAGTTAAGTGACACTTGGTTTTACCTTCTGTGGTAGGCAGAATAATGCTGCCTTCCCCCGCCTTCCTCCCCCAAAATATCAGATCTCTATCTTTGGAACCTGTGAGTAGTACCTTATAAGGAGAAAGGGTCTTTGCAGATGTGATTAAATTAAGGATTTTGAGACAGGGAGATGATCCTGATTACCGGGGTGGGCTCTAAATGAAGTCATGTATATCCGTGTGCGTGAACGCGTGTAAGTGCGCACGCGTGCAAAGAGAGCAAAACAATAAGGATTGTTTCCATGGCTCGCGCAGAAAGCTTTACTGTCTCGTGTGGCCCCTGCGCGTGCGCGCATACGCATGCGCAGAAACCTTTATTGGCTCCAGGCGGCCCAGATGCGCATATGCGCACGCGCAGAAAACTTTATTATTTCCATGTGGTCCAGGGTTTGGGAAAGGCTCTAGCGGGCTTAGAAAGCTGCCTAGTAGCTACAGGGAGAGGCTCACGTACAGGCTCTGACACCTGGAGGGGGTTGCCAGAAGGGCCCCTCAAAGGCTGCTGGGCTCTAGAGGCCCCTAGTGGTGCCTGAGGCGGAACCTTTCAAAGAGCTGCTCACCCAGCCCCGCCTGGGCGCCCCCAGCCTGTGGAGGTGAGTCAGGTCTCTAATCTTGATGTTTCACCTCATCCAGGAAGCGGTTTCCCAGAAGTCCCAGGCATGGGATCTGTGCTGGCAGAACTCAGGGCATGCAGACCCACGAGGGCTTAGTTCAGGTTCTTCAGGATCATGGCAGCTTACCTGGCAACCAGGGTTTGACACCCCGCACATCTTGGGGTGACTCCTGCATTTCTTGGAAGAAGGTGTGGCTGCCATGCTGGGTTTCCTCTTCAAGAGACGTTCAAGGCTCTTGTACTTCTCAGCCAACTCTCAGAAGAAGTGGCCCACGCCCTCTGGAGCCACACTGTCTCCGTGGAAATAGAAGCCCAGAGAGCGGTAAGTGCAGGAGGCCAGAAACGCATGTTGACCTGGTGGATAATGGCGGTCTCCACCTCCCTGGGATGGCTCTGACCCATCTGGGAGCTTGTGGTTGATTGGTAATTAGGAACTGAGCTCAAAATACAGCATTGACTGGTCCCAGAGCCAGAGTATATGGCCAAGATGGCTCCAAAGGTTGTGACTGGAAAAAAAGACTGGAGGGTAGTTGGAGACTGCAAGAAAGGGCATCCCTGGGCCTATTCAGTCCAAGCACTGGTGAAACAGGAGGCATACTGGGAACCGCCAGAGGCACTGTCCATACACATCTTTTCAAAACAGAGGCTGAGGGAGATTTGACCCCTTACAGTGGGGGAACGGGCTGTGAGGTTTGAAGGCGCAGGCCTTGAAGGTTGGAGCGATGTAGTCACAAGCCAAAGGATGCTGATGGCCCCCAGTAGGTGGGAGAGTAAGACCAGAGCCTCCCAAAGAGCCTCTGGAGGGAGCACAGCCTAGCTGAGCCGCTGGTTTGGGCTTGGCGATGCTGATTTCCAACTCTGGCCAACATGAGCCAGTACATGTCCCTCATTTGAAGCCACCAAGTTTGTAATCATTTGTTACAGCAGCCCTAGAAAACCAACACACCTGCTGGGGCTGACAACAGGGACCAGGGGGTCAGCCTTGCCTGGTGGGCTGATTTCTTTAAGAGGGACAGTACCCTGACATCATGAAGACGGCAGGGATGGGAAAGCGAATCTCTCCCCACAGGAGATTGAACCCTAAGCTCCGGTCCTGCTTATGGCCCGGACTGGCCAGAGGTGAGGCCATTGCTCTAACATTCCAGGGTTGGTGGTCAAAGAAAGCTGGTTGGATACAGGCCGGCTCAGCCCTGGCCTTTCAAGCCCTGCAGTGGGAGCCTCCACGGTGATCTGAACTAAGGGGCCTCGGTGACCAGAGCTGTGGCCCAGCCCTCCAAGGGTCTGTGGGCGGTCGTGTTTCTCTGACCTGCCAGCCCTGAGGGCCCCGAGGGGAGGTTGTCTGGCAGTTGAGGAGCTCGGGGCTGGGTCTGGGCTGCTGGCAGAGTGCACCCAGGTGCTGGGGAGGCCGCCTCTGCCTTGTCACACTTGTGTGAGGCAGGAGGGCATCTGAGAGTTGCGGTTCCCGTTTGCCACGTTGCGATGTATGGTCCGCTGTGATTTGTTAGCAATATGAAAATGTCGACTTACTTTTTTCCGTAAATCAGGGAAGATTCATGGTTCTTTGCTAAACTTGCCTTCTGATATGTTCTCTGGAGTAGGACAGAAAGGGGTGGAATTTTAGCTGCACTGGGAATTGCTCTTAACCTGGAGGACACTTGTCTAGCAGGTGAGGCATGGAGAGAAAAAGAAGCCCAGAGCCACGACCAAGGAACCCTTCCCCTTCCTTCTAGCCACACATATGGGTCAGATGTGCCACCTCCCCACCCTCGTGCTTGTGGCAGACATCACTAATTGTTCCCAACACTGGTGTGCATAGACTCAGGCACCGAAGCCTTCCCAACATGGTGCCTTAGTTAGCCACTACCACTTGATTGGGGTGGACATTTTAACCCTCTAAATGGGGTTTTGCCATTTGCCATTCCTCCTAATTCCTTCCCCAATGCTAAGATACCATGAATCTGCCCTAATTCCCAGCAGGTAGGCTGGTCTTTCTGAAGTCCCTTTTTAAGCACCTGTTTAATGAGAAGTTGAGCCCCCCCTGGCTTTGACTGGGCTAAGCTACAGGTAATAAAACCAGTTCCCGATTTATCTCCGTTCCCCATTTAGAGCCACGGCAAATGTCATAATAGAGGCCAGACCTCTGGCTTTTCTGTGAGTCGCAGAGCACAGAGGAGGCATGGGGGACTAAATTTGGATATCAGCAGTGGTCCTGTGATGGGTGTTGGCTGATTTTTTTTCTAAGGTGAGAGTTTGGTCAGATGCTTTAAGCACCAGCAGCGTGCGCCGGGCTCCCAGATGTCTGGGCCAGGGCAGGAATGTACCTGAGTTGTCTCTGAAGCTGTGCTTGTGTGTGCCACTTGGGGCTGGAGGTCGTGGGCTGGCCCCCGGAGAGGAGGAGATAGGCAGCAGCTGCCTTGGGGAACCAGCTTCCATCTAGCATTTGCCTCCTGGCTTTGCCAGGGTCTGGTGCCTGGGCAGAGGATGCGATGGGCCTGGGGGCGGGTCAGGAGCTGCCAGGGTGATGAGGGGGCTTGGCAGAGGAGGAGAAGGTGGAGGAAAACCATGCAAAGCTGGATCCTACAGGTTATCAGCCAACTGTGAGTGTTTTTGTCTGGTTGGCGTCAGCTTCCCAGGAATGACTGGAGAAAAACCCTCTGTCATTTCATTTCTAAAGAAGAAAGGATCGTGACTAGATTTGCCCTAAAGATTTCCTGAGGCTTGCGAGTGATTTTGTGGTGCAGATTCTAAGCAGACCTCACTCTTATCCCCTTCTTTATGGAGATATGGATAGAAGATCGCTTGTCTGTGTGGCCTGGGGCTGAGTTCCTTCTTCCTGCCCTTGCTTGCTGCTTTTCTTCATTGTCAAGCATCTGCGATGCACCAAGTTACTAGTTTACGTATCGGATTCGTAAGTAAATAGAGCCTCTGCTCTCGTGAAGCTTCTACTCCAGTGGGGACAGGAGGGACAGAGAGCATACCGACACATACATGTCTAACGTGTCAGGTGCCAAAACGCGCTACGCTGGAGGAGAAGGTGGAGCAGATACAGCCAGGTGGCGGGGCTGGTGGGGCTTTGCCGGGTAGAGAAGTCTCTAGAAGGGGGGCGAGCTGAGCAGAGAGGGAATGGGCCTCACAGTCCCTGGGGGAGGAGTGTTCCTGCAGAACAGACAGGAGCAGAGACCTTGGAGTGGATCCAGCAAACTTGGCCGAGGCCTGACAGGTGGGGGTCTACGTGGAAAGTCAGTGACGAGGACATCCGGTGACCAGACAGGTGTGAGTGCTGGGATGGGCACAAGGACAGGCCTCTGCGTTCCGGGAGGACTGACGGACAAAGCAGGGTCTTGGAGCTAGAGAAACTGGGGACCCCGCAGGGATTTTGCTTTGGTTTTTGCTGGTAAATGGACATGACTTCATTTTCTTTTGTGATCCCCAAAATAACAGACACCAGTTTCGCTTTCCTGAAGGTGCCATGTCTGATTCGGGAAAAGGAGCCGATGCTAGCTAGTCAGCTGTGCGCTGAGGTCGGCTTGTTGTAATCCCAGAAAACTAGCTTCATGGCTCTTTTTGTTTTGAAGGCGACAGTAGTACACAGCCATGATGCAAAGCCCAGAAAGAGAGTAAGAACTACCTGCTTTCCTGCCATTTGGAGATAATTCCTGTCAATGCATTGCTTTCTCTCAGATCGACGTTGGGTCATACGACGCCGACTTCATTCAGCAGAAGTCTCAGCGCCGTGATGTCCCAGGAACTCCCAGGAACTGTGCGCAGCACTGAGGATAGAGCAGTAGACAGAACAGGCCAGGACACCCTGCCCTGAGCAAGTTCACCTTTATTTTTTTTGGATTTCACTTTAGAACAGGGAGAGACGGACAGCCCAGTAAGGAAGCTTTTAAAATACATAAAATGCCAAGTGGTGATACTCACTGGAGTAAAAGGGCTGGGAAGACAGGGTGCAGTGAGGGGAGGCTACAGATTTTGATAGGATGGCTGCAGAAAAATGTCCTAATTGGAAGGGTGTCATGATGATTTGATGCATTGATGTAAATCTGAGAGATGAGGTGGTGAGCCATGAGATACCTGGGGAAGCGGGTTCCTGACAGAGGGAGCTGCCCGTGCAAAGGCCCCGAGGTGGGAGCTTGTCTGACATGTTCAAAGAATGCTAAGGAGGACAGGGCTGGAGGGAGGAAGGGGAGAGGAAGCGAGTGTGAGGGTTAGTAGAAGTTGAAGTTAGAGTATGTGGGACCAGGCCACACGGGGCCTTCTAGGCATAGTAGAGACTCTGGTGGCTATTCTAAGTAAGCAGGGAGCCTGTGAAGTATATAAAGCAGGGGAGGGACATGAGTTGATCTGTCTTTCAGAAAAGGCTGCTGCGTGGGGCATAACGGGTGGAGGCAGGAAGGGTTGCCATGTCTGGTAGTGCAGGTTGTGCCCTGCTCAAGGGCTGGGAGCGGAGGCTGGCGATGGGGTCAAGAAGCACGGTCCACCAGAGGGGGAGACAGTTCCTCAAATTCACCCATGGTACCCTAAGGCTAACAATGACCTGGGTAGTTTTGTAAACCATTTTTTCCCCCTTAATAATATCTCCCTCGTGTCTTTAAATAGTCTTTGACAACATGTTTTTTAGTGGATAAATAGGATTACGTCATTTGGATGTACCATAATATAATTAATCTCCTATGTTGGACACTCTGTTATTCCCAGTTATTCACTATTTTTAAAATGTGCTGATGGACATCTGTGTACATAAATCTCTGTGTACCTCTCTGATTATCTCCCTGGGCAAATTTCTAGAAAATGATTGTTCGCATTTTTAAGGCTCTCAGTTATTAAATTATTTTTTAGATAACAGAGCTGAGCTCAGAAAGGTTTTGTAACCGGCCTCCAGGCATGTAGCTAGGAGGCGGGAGAGTGGGCTTTGAATGCGGGCCGTTGATTTCCAGACCCATCTTCCCTATGTCTTGCCACACTGTGGAAAGCGCAGTTATCATGGAGCCCACAGGCAGGGGCCGAGTGGCCAGAGTTTTGGTGGCTTTGATGAGGATGATGGCCGAGGAGAGGAAACTAGCCAGCATTCTTTAATCAGCTCTGTGCTGGGGACTGTGCTCATCGCACAGCGTGAATATTCCTGTTGGACACTCGGAGTAACCCTACGACGCAATAGTAAGTGTAGTGGCATTGATACACGGAGACACTAAAGATCAGAGAAGTCACGCAGCCTACCCGAGGTCACACAGCTAGAAGGTAGGAAAGCCAGGATTGAGCCCTAACACCCACATTCCTTTTTTGTTTGTTTTTATTTCTTGTAAAGATTTTGCTTATTTATTTGAGAGAGAAAGAGAGAGCGCGAGAGGGGAGTAGGTCACAGGCAGAAGCAGACTCCCCACGGACCTGGGAGCCTGATGCTGTACTTGATCCCAGGACTCTGGGATCATGACCTGAGCAGAAGGCAGTGGCTTAACCAACTGAGCCACCCACGTGCCCTCACCCGTGCTCTTTTTAAAAAGTTTTCTATATATTTACTTTTTTAAGTTCCAATATAATTAATGTACAGCGTTATCTTAGTTTCAGGTGTACAGTGTAGTGACTCAGCACTTCTGTACATCATTGAGTGCTCTTTACAGTAAGTGTGCTCTTCGTTCCCTTCACCTATTTCCCTCATCCCCCCCACACCTCCCCGCTGGTACCTACTGGTGTGTTCTCCACAATAGAGTTAAGAATCTGTTCTTTGGTTAATCTCTTGTGTTCTCTCTTCTTTTGTTCTGTTTCTTAAATTCCACGTATGAGTGAGAGGATATGGTGTTTGTCTTTCTCTGGCTGACTTACTTCACTTGGCATTATACTGCCCAGCTCCTTCCGTGTTGTGGCAAGTGGCAAGATTCCGTCCCTTCGTATGGCTGAGTTGTGTTCTCTGGCTTCCTGTAGGCAAGGACCCGGAGAAACAGCAGTAATGACTTCCAGGGAAGCTGCCTCTAGCGGAAGGAATGGGGGAGGGAAGGGGGCAAGATTCAAGGAAGGTGAGACCTGTAGAGCAGCCCCTTTCTGCCCCCGCCCCTGTGCTCCCCTAGGGCTACTTGAGAAAACTGGAGACCTCAAGCAGGTTGAGTGAGTCTCCGGGAAGCCCTACTACCTCCCACCTCTTAGCTCTTGAACCTTACTTTGCAGGAGCAACTCTAGCACCCACATGCAAATCAAAGGCATTTCAGGACTCCCTGGGGCACACGCTTTGCCTCTGGGGAATTCCCTGTGTCCTGCTAATTGTTGCATTATCTACATCACACTCAGTTAATATTCAGATGAACTGTGTGGGCCTACTGGCTTTAAGTTGTGTTTCATTGCTGGAAGTGTCTCTGTGAGCTGGGTCTGCTCCGGTAAGGGGCAGGAGGCCATGACTGTTGGCTTAGGCTTGGCTTCCTGAAAAAACACTGTCTTGGTGGCCAAGGCCAGCGGAGAGCAGACCATGGGACATCTTTGAGTAGAGGAAAACTGCCCACATGTGCCCTGGGGCCAGAGAGGGGTGTGTCTCCCCATTTCCCCTTGAAATACCTTGTAGCTGTGTGTATAGGGCAGACCCAGCACGTTTGTACATGGCACCCTGGATGGTGACAGACCAGCAGTGGCCACATGTGTCTCCCCCACCCTCCTTGGCCTCTTGCTAGAGAGAGTGGTTCCTGAGCTTGTCTGTACCTTGGAATCACCAGGCGAGCTTCACAAACTACTGATGCCTGACGCCACCCCTGGGATCCTGATTTCTTTGGTGTGGGGGGCAGCCTAGGCTTTAGAATACATAAAGATCCTCGGGAGTTTCACGTGTGGCTGGACTTGGGCCTAGAGTCCAGCACGGTACTGTCTGCGTGAAATACACTGAGGGCCACATATGCACTTGAAGTTTCCTAGTAGCCCTGTTAATAAAAAGACACAGGTGAAATTCCACTAATGTATTTTATTTAACCCCATGCATCCAAAGCAGTATCATTTCAACATGTTTCCGACGTTAAAAATTTTTTTTTAATTTTTTTATTATTTTTTTGAAGATTTTTATTTATTTGACAGAGAGAAACACAGCCAGAGAGGGAACACAAGCAGGGGGAGTGAGAGAGGGAGAAGCAGGCTTCCCGCCGAGCAGGGAGCCCGATGTGGGACTCGATCCCGGGTCTCCGGGATCATGACCTGAGCCGAAGGCAGTCGCCCAACCAACTGAGCCACCCAGGCGCCCCCGACGTTAAAAATTTTTGAGATGATTTAGACATTTATGCGTTGGTGCTCCGTCTTTGAAGTGTAGCGTGTTTCACAACGACCGTGCGTCTGCACCTAGACCAGCCAGCTTTCCAGCTCCTCACTGACTTGGACCGTGCAGGGCAGGCGCCTCGTAGGTGCTCGAGGAAGGGGTTTGGACGTGCGAACAAATATGGGGGGCAGTCGTGGCCGTGTGTGTCTCCGTGAACTTGGCGAGTGCACCCAGGGTGTGGGAATGGAGGCTTCGTTGGCAGAGTGGAACAGTCTTGTTGCTTATCTCTGACGAGTCACGCCTCCGACATCACCCCTCCCCACGAGGTCCTCCCTGGCCACCGTTGTTTCACCCCTGCACTCTGCTCCCCGCCGTGGGTCGGTGCACCCCTGAGATGGTTGCGTTTCAACCTGGGGGTCCTTACGGCCACCGCTCCATCCTGAATGCTCTCTGTGTTCCTAGCCGTCACACACTTTGGATTCAGTAGCCGTTTGTGGAAGGAAGGAGCAACGGCAGAGGTTTGAACTGCCGCGGGCCGCGGGGATGAGCTTTCTGCAGTAAGACCTGCAGTAAGACGGAGCCAGGGCCCATCTTGCCTGGAAGGCAGAGCTGACCCAACGGCTCCTTCCTAGTCTGGCTATTCCAGACTTTAATCCTGTGGCTCAGCCCGCTCTGGCCGCACGCTCTGGCCGCAGTGCTGCGTGAGAAATGCCGCCAGTCTCAGTGGCCTCCAACAAGCACGTGGTTCTGGTCCCCAGGCCTGCGGGTCAGGCTGGGGCTTGGCTCACGCTGCTGGGCTTGGCTCAAGACTTGCTCCAGGTTGTGGGTTAGGGTGTGCACGTTTCTGACGGTGAGGTAGCCGAGCAGATGGCAGGGGACAGGTGTGCAAGGGGAGGGACAGAAACATGTGCCTCTTAAAGCCTTGACTTGGAACTGTCACCGTCACTCCCCGCATGTTTTATTGCCCAAAGCAAGTCACCCAACCCAGAGTCTGTGGGGCAGGGAGGGGGCGGGATATTAACAATCAGAAATCCCTACAGTAATCAGCCTCCCTGGCTGTGGGTGGTGGTTCCCCACCTGGGAAAGCCTTGTCCTGGTGTTATTTTGCTTTAAACCTGTTTCTCAGTGTAAAAGAGAGGATGGGATGGTGGGTTTTAGCAAGATCCTTTGCTGCCTCCTTTGAGGTTGTCTGTCTGGTTCTCTCCCCTTTTGACCCTGTGAATCCCTTAACATAAGAACTCATGCTAAATTCTCTCCTTAGGCTCTAGAGAAGCAGTCAAGGATGGTCAGCCCCTGAAATGTAGGTTATCTGGACTGCGCTGTGTGCAGAGCCCCGGTGTGCAGAAACACCCTGGGGACAACTGCTGCTGTTGACTCTGTCCCCCCTTGTTGGTCCAGATGGGGCCTGACCGGAACTCACGGGGGCCTGCTGCCCATTTTTCTTTCCCCAGAATCTCTGCCTGCATTGATGGCTGTTGCTGAGGTTGAAGGAAGTCAACTCAGTCATTTACTGTCACCTTGATAACCTTCAGGTGGGCGGGGCCGGAGGGCAGGGAGCAGTGTTTGTGTGTCCCTGCGACCACGGAACTAAGCCCAAGAGCCTCGGGAAGGGGAGGCTGGACGGCATGTCATTCTTCCATCCATCTGGTTTGGACCTTGCAAGTTCACTGCCGTCCCAGAGACCTTGCCAAAGCCCACAGCTGAGCTCAGACCAGGGACCCCGGATCATTTCCAGAGGAACCTGCTTGTGAGGATTCTGTTTTGAGTAAAGATACTACTTCTAATGAAGCAGAACGGAACTCCTGGCCGATTTTCCCTCCCTCCTGCAGGCCGCAGGCCCCGTGGGCTCTGAGGAGCACAGGCCTGGCTGTGAACAGAACATTTTGACCCCGAAATTGTCCGGCGCTGCGGCTTTCTCCAGGTTTCTCCTGGTTTGATTTGACTTTGAGGATCCCCGCCTCCCAGCGTGGCGCAGGGGGGCAAACGGGCAGCAGGACACCCTTCTATCTGGCGGGGGGGTGTCTCTGGGGAAGCAGGAGCTTTGAACCCAGTTTGAACCTCTGAGGGTTCAAGTTCCTGTTCTCTTGGCACAGTATAATTTCCTGTTTCGAAGAAAAAAACCCAGGGTTTTAAGAGCTTTAAAAAAAAAAAGGCTCTTGGACATGAAATGGCTCTTACAAAACAGCATGTTGATGAGTTAAGTATAAATGAAT
Source organism: Spilogale gracilis (assembly GCA_004023965.1). Classification (NCBI taxonomy): domain Eukaryota; kingdom Metazoa; phylum Chordata; class Mammalia; order Carnivora; family Mephitidae; genus Spilogale; species Spilogale gracilis. Next base: position 63,332 of record PITA01001951.1, read on the forward strand.
CAGAGACATACGGATTAAATTTCCCTTGCTATCCACCGGGGCTGCACAATCAGGGGAAGAGTGTTTGTCAAAATGTGTGTCTGTCTCCACCAGGGTCTGGGACCGAATCAGAGGCAGAGCAGCCTTGCCCATCTCCCCTTCCCCACATCCCCTCTCCCCCCGGGGACTCACCAGCAAGTCTTGTTCTTTTTACTCCTCAAGCCTGCAGTCCCTTTGCTCTTAATTGAATCTTTCCCCATGCATCTCCCCTGTGCCTTCACAAGGGGGAAGGGGCCAACGTCTAACTCATGCACAGACCTGGAACCCTTGGGGGAAAGAGAAATTGACACGAGCCACACCACACAGACCTGTGGGATATTGCCGCCCACTCCTTGATTAGGAAACATCCCGTGTTGGCTCAACAATCTTAACCCTTCCCAGCAACATAAATACCTATTGGTGTTCAGACATGGTTCTTAGGAAGACCATCCTCTGTGGCCAGGAGAAGGGAGCTCCAGAGCAGGGCGATGCAGGGCGTCACCCGCTTCTGTCTTGGATCTCTTGGACACAATTCTTGCTGTCAGGGGATGGTGGGGACCGCAAGGTTTTCTGGTCTTATGATAGGAATAAGGATACCTGAGCGACAATCAGCTTGTTTTTCACCCAGAATCACCCAGCTGCCCCCAAGTGTGCTGGCCATTGTGTTTTCTATCTAACTTCCTTCTTCTCAGTTTTTTTGACCGAGGGGCAGAGAAACAGCATATATTTGGAGACATTCTGAGCACCTTCTGGAACTGTGTTGTTGTTTTGCCTTAGAACCCTTAAGGCTAAAGAAAACTTAGTGGGAACCCCCAGTGTACCACAGATAAAGAGCTTCACCAGATGAACCACAGGGGAGCTCACTCTCCTCGTTACCCCCCTTCTCCTCCTCCCACCCCCCCTTCCTGCTTGGCAGGACCCCTTGGTCTCCTTGGAACATGGTTTGAAAGCACACACTGTGTTAGAGAATAGGAATCACTAAATTCTTTGGCCCTTAGTGCCAGCGGCAAAGTTAATAAATGTCTCAGGGACATTATGTGGAGTGAAAGAAGCCAGACACGAGAGAGAGAACACGCTATGTGATTCCATCTACATGGAGTTCAGAAGTAAGCAAACCTAATCAGTGCTGATAGGAGTCAAGTAGTGGTCACTTCTGGTAACGATTGGAAGGAGGCCTGAAAGGGTGGAAACGTTCTGTATTTTGATGTGGTTGATGGTGACGCAGGTGTATGCCTATATCAAAATTTTTTTCGGGGCGCTTGCATGGCTCAGTCGTTAAGTGCCTGCCTTGGCCTCAGGTCATGATCCCGGGGTCCCTGGATCGAGCCCCACATCGTGCTCTTTGCTTGGCGGGAAGCCTGATTCTCCCTCTCTCACTCCCCCTGCTTGTGTTCCCTTTCTTGCTGTACTTTCTCTCTGCCAAATAAATAAATTAAATCTTTAAAAAACTTTTTTTTTTTCTTGAGCCATACGCAGATTACTGCAATGGATTCTCTTAATTATATGCATACGATTTGTTCATTAAAAAGCAGAAACATCGTCCCCTTTCTCCTCCCCACTAAGTCTGGGGGCGCCACTCTCCAGTGGGCCTCTGAGCACAGTGATTGAGATTCCGGGCTCGGAGATCACTGGTACAGGGATGAGGGCAGAGCCCAGGTGGAGGAAGGCACTGGGAGGGGTCATCCTTGGAAAGTACGAGCAGGGCAGGGCTTTAGTGACCAAGAAGGTCACAGTGGAACTGAGAGCACTCAGGAGGGTTCTGACTGAGTCGCCTCAGCTCTGGGCCAAAGGTAAAGCTCAGAGTGAGGCCACGGATGGGGCTTGGCAGACGGCAGGGATTGGAGTCTGGTGGACAAGTGGGTGTGGGGGCCAGCCCCGCCTCAGGCACGTCTTGCCTCCAGAGAAAGGCCCAGTCTTTGCCACCTTGAGATGCACAGGACCGTGGGGTTGCTGAGGAGAGAAAGCATAGTCTACACAGCCCTGTCCGATTCAGAGGCTCTTGGCAAGTTAGAGGTCCACAAGAGGATGGCAGCTTTCATGACCAGCCCGCCAGCCTTCCAGAAAGGGGCTGCATTTGTCCCAGGGAGTTGGAAGGTTGCTTGAAGAGATGGATTAACCTTGTCGGGCTAGCGTGCCTTGACTCTGTTGGGAAACCTAGTCGGTCAGTGGGATTGAGGAATGTGGCCTGCACAAAGCATGGTGGCGGTTTCCAGGGTCAAGGCCCCGAGTGGAGCTGGGGGAGGGGGTTGGGGGGCGCATTGCGCTGTTCCTGGATGTCCGGCAGGTGTGGGACATCTCCTGCCTCATCCCACCTCACCCCACCCCTCTGTCCCCTCTTGAGCCTCACGCCCGTCATTGGATCCAGGCCCTGAGGCTTTCTGTCTCCTTTCTAGGGTCCATATGTGGACGCCTGAACCTCTGCCAGGCCAGGCATACTCGTGCAGGAGGGAGATTTCATTTCTCTTTTGGAAAACAGTTTTCTTTCCAACCCAAGCAGCTGCCCTCTGCCAATCAGTGCTAGAAGTGAACTATGTACAGCTCGGCTTTAAAATTCCCCTCCCGGCTAATTTATCCCAGCCCCTCTCAGTTTAGTGCTAAGGCTAGGGAAACCAAACCCCATGACTCTCAGAGGCTGATGCTGCCCCATCCTGACACTTTAATTCTTGAAAGAGAAGTAATTGTTTTGAACTTGACTGATTGGACGAACTGTGCGCCCACTTTCTTGCCTTTCCAGTGGAGAGCCCAAATGTCTGCTGTATCCACCAATGCCAGGTCTCTGTCCTCTCATCTCTGGTGAGGACCAGGCCAGGGACTGGCTGCTGTCTTTTCAGCTCTGGCCTCCAACTCCTCCCCTCACTGGTCTGGGGCCTTTCAACCCCAAGGTTGGAAGATCCAGGTCATCATGGGGTTTAGCCAGACCTACAGGGACTTTCTGTAAATGATGTTTTGTCCTCTGGCCCATGGTGGCTTTTGAGTAACTTTTCCTTGTAATTTGCCTTTGGGTCTAATAAGCTCTCAAAAATCAGCATGAAGAAGATAAACAAAAGGCAGGAACAGGCAATTCCCAGAATAAAAAAAGAAAAAAAAAAAAAGAAAGAAAGTAAAATGGCTAATAAACATATGGAAATTTGTTCAGCTTAAGTAGGGATCAAAGAAATACTAATTAAATCAGTTACAAGATTCTGTTTTCCCCTATTACATTGGCAAAAATGATAATAATACACAATGGTTTAAATGTGGAAAAATGGGGGCTCTCATTTCCTGCTCTGGGGGTATAAATTGTTACAACTTTTCTGGAGGGTTGACAGTGTTTCTCTTAAAAAAACATTAAAAACGGATATTCTCTTTGACTCAGCAACTCTGTGTCTTGGCATTTCTGTTACCTTAAGGAAATAATCAGAGGTGTTCACCAAAGTTCACGTACAAGGCTGGGTACTGAGGCAGTTTGTAATGGCGGAAAATTAGAAGCAACTGAAGTGCTCAACAGTATGGAATCTGTTATATAAATCATGCTTCATTCAAATAATGAAACACCATGAAACCATTAAAATATGTTGTAGAACAATATTTAATGGCATGAAAATATTTACAATATTTGCTACATAAAACAAGTCAGAATATTCATTATGGTCCTGATTTTATAACAGCAACCCAGAAATTCACATAGAGGCATAGGAGAAAAAAGTTGGAAAGACAACACACCAGCAATCTAATTTTGGTTCTTTCTAGGTGTGGATATTAACGGGCAAAGTTTATTTTCTGCCTTGTGCTTTCCTTTTGCCCTTTAGAAATAAGGGATTTAGCGTATCCTTAACTGTTTGAATTTTAGTGTTTTTTTCCAATTTTCCATTATTGATCGTGCGTTGATGAATATCCTCAACTTAAATTTTTGCACAAACGTCTGTCGATTCATGTAAGTAGAGTTTTGAGATCAACTGTCATGTCCACTAAATATGTGTTACTTCTGTAATTATAAACAAAATTTAGATGGTCTGTGTTAGAATTCTCACCGCCTACTCGAGCCTGCAGCCGCATCTCACCGCCACTCTGCATTAACTGAACTGTGAACTGAGGGCTTGTGACTGCCAGCGCCGTGGGCGAGTTAACATGAGCTCTGCTACATCTCCCCCAAGTCCTCACGGTGTCCTAAGCTTCTGGATGCAGGAGGCCTCTGGTATCCCCCACCTTCAGCGTCGTGGCTGCCAGCAGGTGGGGTCAGAAAGAGGAGAAAGGCCCTAACGCGCCGGTGCACCTGTTAGCACGTCCCGGAGCATCTTTGTTGACTCTTTCCTTCTCACCGTGCCTCCGATCCCAGTCCTTCTCGTTTTGCCTGGGTCTGCCATCCCTCAGCTCTACTGCCCCTGCTGCTTGTCTCTGTATCGTCACTTCTTGCTCCTCCGTGGCGATGGCCACCTGTTGGCCACCTGCCCTCCTGCACTCTTATCCCTGCGCAGCAGCCAGAGCGTTCTGTCTCCACGCCCCAACCCCACTGTGGTTTCCCTGGTCACACAGCCGAGGGCCGAGGGCCCTTCACGTCTGACCTAAATCTCTGCCCCTCCCACCGTCGCTTGGGCACTAGTCACCCTGGCGTCTCTGCCGTCCCTCAGGCTTACTGAGAACATCTTCCCTTCCCAGGATCTGCTCCCTGTTTTCCCTTCTGTCTGGACTGTTGCTTCCCCAGGCCTCCTCCTTTTGTTCAGGTCTCTGTTCTGAGGTCACAGGATCGTAGAGGCCTTTTCTGACCTTGCCGTTCTCCAACCCTGCTTTATCTGTCATTATCGTCCCTCTCTTGACTTGCCATGTAAGACGTTTCTTTCTTCTTCCCCAGTTAGAAGGGAAGCCTTCTGAAAGCAGGAATTTGTCTGTGTTGCCACAGCTCTCCCCTCAGGACCTACAGTGGAGCGTACATTCTCACAACAACCCCTAAGCCCTGTGCCAAGATGACCAAGCTAAGGTGCAGAGGTGTTCGTGAACTTAACCGGTTCAGGTTCAGGGTCATGACGTTAACAAATTGTGGATCTAAGCTCTGTTCGCTGCTGAACCTGTGTCCTGATGGTCCTCAGAACTACCACCCTGGGGCTGGGGCCTGTTCTCTGCTGCCATTCCCCAGACAGTGGGGACTGCTGGTTTTCTGGAGCCCAGGGAGTGTCTGGGACTGGTTGTGCCCCCAGATTCCCCAGCACCGTCTGTCTTCCTCTTTCGCAGCCTGGGCCCTCTGTCGGCTGTGCTGTGGAGCAGTTGGTGCCAGTGTTTCTGAGTCATGCGTGTCTGAGAGGGCGATCTCCCTGCTTCTTTGCCAGTAGGGTAAAGTGCCTTGACCTCGTGGGCCAGTCCGGCCAGGACTGGTTCCGGGGGGCCTTGAAACACCGCCAGCCGCCTCCGGACTCCGCCAGCAGGAGCGCAGTGGTCACAGTGCTCTGCTCCGTTTTCAGTTCCTGCCTCATCCCCGATGTTAATTATGATCTGCCGAGTGCCCCTACTGCGTTTCACAGCCTGTGGCCTTGCAGTCTAACATAGCCAGACAGAGGATTCAAGCATAAATCACCCTCCCCGAGAAGGTGCTTACCTCTTCAAGGCATCCGGTTTCTCGAGGTTTTCTGTGCATGTGGTTTTCCATCTTTCACCTTCCCGTGGGGGACGTGGAGACAACTCCGGGGTGAGAGCGAGGCAGGCTGGGAGGGAAGGATGGAAAGAGGTTGTGTCAGGGTTTTTGAGAAGCCACAGCACCCCGGGAGGGTTTTCCAAGGCACGCAGTGGGTGACTCGGGACATCGTCTAGGGGTGGGGCAATAGCATGCTGGGAGATGGAGGAAATGAGGGCGAGACCCCCAAGGGCGCAGGGACCGGAAGCCCAAGTGCAGTAGCTAGAGGGGAGCAAACACACTTACATGCGTTTAGAATCTTACTCCTTGAAGAAGTGCAAGTTCATCCTCAAGAGTGTTGAAAACCCTGCAGTTCCCTGACTTGCTAGACTGTCGGTGGCCCCTTCATGATCCCCGCTTCTGGCATTCTTCCTGCATTTTGCACTCATCACGGTTTTCAGAGCTTCTGCGTGTAGTGGGTATGTGGTTCAGCCCCTCTTTGGGAAACACCATGAGGAGAAGGACCTACTCACCCGATTCATGCAGCCCCAGCCACAGGGTAGTTTCCGGCTCATGGCAAGCGTTTGAGAAATATTAATTGAGTCAATGAAGCCATGAATGAATCAATGAAATCATGAGTGGATCAGTGAATAAGCTTTGTATGTATATTAGAAGAACAGAGGGGATGGTGAAGAGGCAGGAAAGAATCTGATGGAGGAAATCCCACGCAATCTGCTCTATATGCTCCCTGTCTAGTAACAGCAGCCCCGTCGACAGCAAAGCCAGGTTCTAGCACACACCGAACCCTGAGTGTGTGCCAGGCTCTGAGCTAAGAGCCACCACTCTCTCATGTCCTTTGAAATAAGAATGCCTGCCTTATTTTGTAGGTGGAAACTAGGGCTTCGGGAAGCTAAATAATTTGTCCTGAATAAACTGTGTTGTGGTCAGTGGCAAGACTGGGTTCTCATATGACCCCTTAGATGGTGCTCGGAGTCCCTCTGTCTTCTTGCCTAGAAAGGGTGTTCACTGTCCTACACATAACTCTCACTCACAGGACTGAAGCAAGAGAGAGTCCTGCAGGATGGAGGGAAGTTTGGCTGAATGGATGCTTTCCAAGAGAGAGAGAGACTTTCTCCCTGGGGGAACTTTTAAGAAGGGACTTCAGAGTGCTTAGTGCGAGGTGCTTCTGGGGTCCACTTTGGGGACAGAGATTTTCCTAGAGTTCCTTTAAGGGTGTTCTCTCTCTCTCTCTCTCTCTCTCTCTCAGGACCATTAAACTGCTAATGGGAGGTGACAGTGCTTGACATTTGGTAATTAAAACATCCACCAACTGAATAATAACTTTTTATTGACAATCATACTGGCGAAGGCAAAATTAATTTGAGTTTAGACATTCTAGTCTTGGCCTGAGCTGGAGAGAGGCCAGCTTCATGGGAGGGAGTTTTCGATCCTTTGGAGGGTGTGAGGTGCTCTCAGGTGACCTCCACTCAGGCCGAGCCTGAGGGAGCTGGAGAGGCCCAGCTCACTAGGGGGAGACCCCACTCATGGAGGCCACTGAGGGGTGTGGCCTGCTGGGGGGCTTGGCTGCAGGGGACTCAACAGTTGCATGTGGATTCTGGATGCCAGTTCTGGAAGGAGTTTAGGAAAATACTATCAAAGGCAGAGATGTGAGATGCATTATAATCCACAAATCACCAGCACAACCCCCTGGAGGGCGGGAAGAAGCTTCCAGGTCCACGGAGACTGGTGTGTGGATGAGTACGGGCTGAAGGGGAAAGGTGGCCAGGAGGTGAAGGGGGTTCTGACACCATACAGCTGCTCCTTTCATCCCAGCAGTCCAATTCCCCAGGTACTTAGTTTATTCCCGTTTTTACAGATGGAGAGCCAGACGAAGAACTCAGTAGCTTACCCAAGACCGTACTTCTCCTTAAAGACTAGGGTTAATTTGTAACCAGGGCTGGCCATATCTAATCCTGGGGAACCTTTATGTCAAGATAGATTTCTCTAGTGTGAAGGCAGAATGCTGATGTCCCAGGTAAAGGGAGATTGGCTTTGTCAAAGCCCCAGGAAAACCAGGTCACCTATGGCCACTGACATCACTATTTGCTGGCAAGAGGATGCTGGGCCAGGGGGATCCAGACAGAAGGATGGTTGCTGCCATGTTGTATGATTAGAGCCTGTGCTAGAATTCCGTTTCTACTTCTCTCAGAACTTGGGTGGCTCAGGAGACAAGGCCCAGCCTGAAATCAGTCTTAAGACTCACCATTTGTCTACACTCTCTAGTACAGTGACCATCAGCCACACGTGGCTATTTGATTTAATTAAAATTAAGCAAAATTTAAAAGCCAGCATCTCAGTACCACTAGGTGCATTTCAAGGGCCCAGTAATCATCCATGGCTACCATATTGGACAGCGCCAAATGGTTTTCTTCTTACAGATGTTCTGATGGACAGTTGCAGGCCAGAGGCTACTTGGTTCTTGCTGGTGGCAAGGCGAGAGTACACCGTGTTCTTCCCTTTCGAGCTGGGAGACTCTTGAGTCCAGAGTTCACTGTCTCAGAGCCTCTGTCCCCTCAACCATGAGGGGGAGCATGGGGCAGTTGTGAGCACGAAGCGGTGGTGTGTGGAAAACGTGCTCCATGGCTCTGGGGGTGCCGTTAGTACTCATCAGAGTCTGGCATGGTCTTCATATCCACTGGAGACCAAGACAAGCCCTTTAGTCTGGCATGTTTCTCCTACAGATCAATTTCCATTTGGTACATTTACCTGAGGCCACTGATCTTTCTGCTATGTAACCTTAGTTGCTTTTGGAATAAATACCACCAGAGAAAGGGGAAAAAAAGCTAAAAACCTCTTTGGGGGCACTGTGTTTTCCTGGATGTTCTCATATGAAAGCCACCCTCTGAACCTACTACACTTCTGGGGGTAGGCTGTGGCACTCTGGTCTTTTCCCCTGGGTCTTGCCTCTTTCTGTTTCTTCTCCTGTCTTCTTCTCCACCTGTCCTTCATGCCACTGTAGCAAATTGAAATATTGACTTCCTGGAGCTTGGACCAGCCATGGGTGTCTTGTGCTGCCCTGTCCTACCTGAGGAAGAGGCAGCAGAAGGTAAAGCAGCGAGTGCTTCTCAAACTTGCGTGTGCATCCGGACTACTTGGAGGGTTTGTAACAACACGAGTCCACCCTGGAACCCCTACCCTGAGTTTCAGATTCAGTGGGTCTGGGATGGGGCCTGAGAACTTGCATTTATTTCTTTTAATGGAAGTAAAGTGGACACACACAATGTTACATTAGTTTCAGGTGTACAACATAGTCATTCGACAGCTCTCTATGTGATGCTGGGCTCAGCCCAGGCGTGGCTACCACCTTTCCCCCGCAGTGCTCTTTCAGCACCGTGGACTGTCTTCCCTGGGCTGTACCTTTCATTTCCATGACTTACTCTTCCCGTAACTGGAACTCCCATTCCCATTTGCCCATTTTGTCCCCATCTTTCCCTGTCCCTAAGAACATGGATTTTTAGCAAGTTGCTAGGGGATTTTGATGTTGCTGGTCTGGAGACCACACTCAGGGAATCCCTCTTTTAGTTCATGCCTGCCTGTCAGCTAAGAAATATCCATATTAGCATTACCTGGAGAGCTTGTTAAAACACAGATTACTGGGCCCCATGCCCAGAGTTTCTCCATCAATTAAGGGGAGGGAGGTGGAGCCCGATAATTTTGCATTTTTAAGTTCCCAGATGAGGCCACTGCTCCTGCTCAGGAAACCACACTTGGGAGAACCACCGATGCCTTTATGTCAGTGTTAGCTCTGTGATCGGTCAGACATGAGATCAAAACCTGTCTCTGCCACTCTGAGGCTTTATGCAGCCTGAGCATCAGTGTTCCCATCTGTCAAATGAGAACAAGGGCCACGGTTGTTGTGAGGATTGGGTAAGCTAATAGTAGGTACTAAATAAATGCTTGATTTCTTTTCCCCTCAATGTGAGCTGTCCTGACTGAGGCTCCAGAAAACAACATTTGTAGCTCTGTATTTGCCCATCTATGGCTTTCTGTTGTCCCCCAGCCAGCACTGCCCTCCTCGCTCCTCTGGTCCCCCGCCAGCCAAGCCCTGGCAGTCCCCTCAGCTCCCCGCCCCCAGCGAGGATGCCAAATCCCTCCCCTTTCAGACACCCACTCCGCCTCCAGCCTCTTGCTGCCACTTCCCCAGATTTCCCAAACAAATTGTGCGTCCCATCAAATTGCGTGTTAACTGTGTCACAGTAAAATCAACCGTGTGTATTTCCAGATGACCTGCAGCTTTTGGCCGCCTTGCCTAAATGTAACTGAAAGCAGTTAAAAAAAAAGAATAAAGACAAAAACAAAGTAACAGATTCACCTGATGTACCGCTTGGGAGAGGACAGACACCATCCCCCCAAAATTCCTAGCTGCCGGGCAGCGTCCTGCCACAGGGATGGACCCAGAGAAAACCAAAACCTGTCCCTTAGCTGAACCGCTGGGGAATGTCACCTGCCTTGCGGGTCCCCAGCACCCCCTGAGGGGAGTGTGAGGTGGAGGGTTGGTTTTGTCCCGGGAATGGCAAAAACCAAGCTGACCCTTCGCTTCTTCATGGACAGCTCCTCTCTTGGGGCAGAAACTCTCTAGATCTGAGGCCCAGAGGCAGGGCCGAGATTGGAGTATGGGGCCCTGCAGACACATATTATATGTAGAAAAGTGAGAATTACATGCCTGCTAATTCTTGCTTCTAGTCCAGTCCTGGTGCTTTTAGCATGGCTGGTCAACCTGTTTTCTCCAACATCCTCTCTCCTCAGGAGCGCCAGTGCCTTCCAGCTCGGTGACAAGGAGTGTGTCATTTGTCTCCCCCAGCTTTGGTTTTTCCAGCTATAAAATGGGATAATGACACGTTAAGTCACAGGCTTGCTGTTCAGAGTGAGGCAAGTATGTTCATACAGCGCGGCACCCAACACGGAGTGCATGCGTGACATAGGCCTCCTCCTGTTGCCTCAGCTGCGTGGGAAGCTCGAGTCTGGGTGTTCAGAGAAGAAGGTGCTGCTCCCAAATGCACTGGCCAGTGCTCACCCCTCGCTGGGCCCTGGCTGTGGCCAGCTGGGACAGACACACAGGAAGGAGGGATGGACTGCAGTCTTCTGAGCAGTGGGCCCTGGGGTTCCCTCATTTCTGCCCACATGGCGTGCTCGGGCATAGAGGCAGGAGGAAAGCAGTGCCTGTCCCTCGGCGTCCTCACGGAATGAGGCAAAGCCTGGGCCTCAGGTGCGGGGAGGCGTGGGCAATCCCCAGCTCATCGGGCCCTGAACTTAATCAGAGCTGCCTCCTGCATGACTGCCATCCATCTTCCAGAGGCAGTCGAGACTCCAGAAAGATGAGTTAGGGTGGCAAGAATGTGCTAGGATTGAACCCTCATCAGATCATTACTGCAGCAAGGGAAGAAAATTACACGGGGCCAGGCTGATGTCTCTTTCTGTTTCTCTTATTTATTCCCTAATAGCTTGTATCTGTCTCTGTTTCTGCTGGAGTTAGGAATCTTCCTTCTCCTCCTCCTCTTCATCTGGACCCTCTGTTCCCTCTCCTTGGTTCTTAGTCATGGCTTTTCCTTTCAGCCACCAGTAAGTGGTCCTTGGGCCTCTGGTTGCTAAGAGCATCATTCACAGACTTGTAGCTCAGGATGGGAGGAGACGTGCTGCTGTGGCCGGCCTTGGGTCCCTTCTCCCAGGCCGCTCTGCAGACCTCAGGTGGGCACTGAGTACATAGGTGGACCGGCTTCTGTTTCACGGTGTGGTGGGGGGGGCCCTGGTGATGGGGGCGGCAGGGAGGGGGAATGGATGCTGGAACATGAGTTAGAAAGAGCAAGGGTGCGTGGGAAGGAGAGGATGGGGGCTGAGTGCTGACCACCTGACCTCAAGCAATCCTCAGGCCAGGACCTGCTCTTATGGAAGGGAGAGCGGCTGAAGTTCCCCATCTCTAGCTCTGGTCATGTTTCTCTGCCCGCTCACCGCATCTGGTGACAATCCTGTGTGTCCCCACCTGCTCGACAGCTACTCTTTTTGCTTTTCTCCTCCTTTCCTCCTCCTACCCCTCAGACTCCTTTCTGGGCCCGAGATGTCCATGGAGGCCAGTTTTCTGTTGAATTCACTAATGGGGTCTTCATATTTCCCCCGTGTTGCTGGCCCCCTGTTACAAGGCAGCACTAAGGATGACAGGAGGAGGGACGAAGGAAGCAGGACACAATGGGCTATGCAGTGGGTCCTGCTGTGGCAAGTGTGGCTCTTGCTGTGGTCTCCTGGGCTTTTCTGAGATCCCTTCAGAATCTAAGCAGAGACCCATGAACTCTATGGCGGAGAGTAGGCACCTTGCTTTTCTGAGCTCTGCGGGTGCTGAGGTCCCCGGCCTTTTCACCAGGTCAGCTTGCTTTGTTGAGGTCAGCAAATGTATCTGGCCATGTACCACGGACATGGTGCACCACTGAAGGAGAGGATGCGAAGAGGCAGATTGAAAACTGGAGCTGACATCTGGCAGTTTGGAAGCAAAATCCCACGTGTTCTGTGCCAGCTTCCTCCATGTCGTGCCATCTGTCTGCCAGCCCTGTTCACAGGGACCCAGACATCTCTGGGTCCTGAGTGTCGAGGTCCTGCTCTTCATGTGTGTCTTCTCACACAGGCATGACTCGACAGGGTGCGTGCTTCCTCACGGGCTCCCTAGAGACCCTGCTCCCTTTGACACCACTGTGTGGCTGTTGGCATCGCAGATGTTTGCATGCCATTCCAATTCTCTAAGTGGGTAGATTTGGTGAGTACCTTTCAGTTGCTTCCCCTCCGGATAAACTTGTGCAAAGTTGACCATGAGTCATAAAGATCGCAGCAGTATACGGACTTGGAGTATTAATAACATGTCTTCAGGGTGTTGTGCCATGAGCTTCCCAACAGCAGCCCACACTGTGATTCATCTTGGATCGAGGAGGCAAGGTGGTTGGCCAGAGGTGGTGAGGCTGGCTCTCTTCCTGCAAGGTTGTTCTCAAGGCTCAGTCTTCTGCTGGAGAGCAGGACTGAAGTTCTAAGATCTGGGGCAAGGATGATGACTCTTGATGCTCCACCTGTCCTGCATCATCGACTCTTCTCTCATCAGTGACCTTGACTTCCACTCCATTTGGGCCATGCAACGAGGACATTTCATGGCTTGCCCAGTGGCTTGGAATGTCTCCAAGATCTGGACTTCTCTACCTCTCTCCTTCCCTTCTTCCTGCTGCCCCTCCTCTTTATACCCATCTTTCTTCCCACCCTCCCTTCTATTTATTTATTTATTTATTTATTTATTTATTTATTTATTTATCTGTCTGTCTATCTATCTATTTATTTATTTATTTTACAATGTATTTTTTCAGTGTTCAAAGATTCATTGTTTATACCCCACACCCAGTACTCCATGCAATACATGCCCTCAGTACCCACCACCAAGCTCACCCATCCCCCCACCCTCTTCCCTTCCAAGACCCTCAGTTTGTTTCTGAGTCCAAAGTCTCTCATGTTTCATTTCCCTCCCTGATTTACCCCAATTCACATTTCCTTTCCTTCTCCTACTGTCTGCCATATTATTCCTTATGCTCCACACATAAGTGAAACCCTATGATATTTGACTTTCTCTGCTTGGCTTATTTCATTCAGGATAATCTCCAGTCCAGTCCATGTTGCTATAAAAGTTGGGTTTTTTGATGGAGGCATAATATTGTATTGTATATATGGACCGTATCCTCTTTATCCACTCATCTGTTGAAGGGCACCTTGGCTCTTTTCCACAGTTTGGCAATTGTGGCCATTGCTGCGATGAACATTGGGGTACATATGGCCCTTCTTTTCACTATATCTGTATTTGGGGGTAAATACCCAGTAGTGCAATTGCAGGGTCATGTGGTAACTCTATTTTTAATTTTTTAAGGAATCACCACACTTTTCCAAAGCAGCTGCACCAACTTGCATTCCCACCAACAATGTAAGAGGGTTCCCTTTTCTCCACAGCCGCTCCAACACTTGTTGTTTCCTGACTTGTTAATTTTGGCCATTCTGCCTGGTGTAAGGTGGTATCTCAGTGTGGTTTTGATTTGAATTTTCCTGATAGATAATGATGAACATTTTTTCATGTGTCTGTTAGCCATTTGTATGACTTCTATGGAGAACTGTCTGTTCATGTCTTCTGCTCATTTTCTTATGTGGTGATCTTTATTTTGGTTGTTGAGTTTGAGGAGTTCTTTATAGATCTTGGATATCAGCCCTTTGTCTGTAGTGTCATTTGCAAATATCTACTCCCATTCCGTGGGTTGCCTCTTTGTTTTGTTGACTGTTTCCTTTGCTGTGCAGAAGCTTTTTATTTTGATGAAGTCCCAAAAGTTCATTTTTCCTTTTGTTTCCTTTGCCTTTGGTGACGTGTCTTGAAAGAAGTTGCTGTGGCCGATGTCAAAGAGGTTACTGCCTGTGTTCTCCTGTAGGATTTTGGTAGATACCTGCTTCACATTGAGGTCTTTCATCCATTTCGAGTTTATCTTTGTGTGTGGCGTAAGAGAATGGTCGAGTTTCATTCTTCTATGTGTAGCTGTCTTTTTTCCAATTTTCCCAGCACCATTTATTGGAGACTGTCTTTTTTTCCACTGGATATTTTTTCCTGCCTTTTCGAAGATTATTTGACCATAGAGTTGCGGGTCCATATCTGGACCCTCTACTGTGTTCCATTGGTCTATATGTCTGTTTTTGTGCCAGTATTATGCTGTCTTGGTGATCATAGCTTTGTAATAAAGCTTGAAATCAGGCAACGTGATGCCCCCAGCTTTGTTTTTCTTTTTCAACATTTCCTTAGTAATTTGGGGTCTTTTTTGGTTCCATATAAATTTTAAGATTGTTTGTTCCAGCACTTTAAAAAATATTGTGGAATTTCGATCAGGATGACATTGAAACTATAGATCACTCTGGAAAGTATAGACATTTTAATAATGTTTATTCTTCTGATCCATGAGCATGGAGTGCTCTTCCCTCTATTTGTGTCTTCAGTTTCTTTCATGAGTATTCTGTAGTTCCTCGAGTACAGATCTTTTACGTCTTTGGTTAGGTTTATTCCTAGGTATCTTACGGGTTTTGGTGCTATAGTAAATGGAATCGAGTCTCTGATTTCCCTTTCTACACTTTCATTGGTGGTGTATAAGAATGCAACTGATTTCTGTGCATTGATTTTGTACCCTGCCACATTACTGAATTGTTGTATGAGTTCTAATAGTTTGGAGGTAGAGTCTTTGGGTTTTCCATATAAAGTATCATGTCATCTGCGAAGAGAGAGAGTTTGACTTCTTCCTTGCTAATTTGAATACCTTTTATTTCTTTCTCTTGTCTGATTGCTGTTGCTAGGACTTCTCACACTATGTTGAACAATAGTGGCGAGAGTGGGCATCTTTGTCTTGGGAAGGCTGTCAGTTTTTCCCCATCGAGAATGATATTCTCTGTGGGTTTTTCGTAGACAAATTTTATGAGGTTGAGGAATGTTCCCCCATCCTTATACTTTGAAGAATTTTAATCACAATGGACGCTGTATTCTGTCAAGTGCTTTTTCTGCATCAATTGAGAGGACCATGTGGTTCTTTTCTCTTTTCTTATTGATTTGTTCCATCACATTGATTGATTTGCGAATGTTGAACCACCCTTGAGTCCCAGAGATAAATCCCACCTGGTCCTGGTGGATAATCTTTGTAATGTACTGTTGGATCCTGTTAGCTAGGATCTTGTTAAGAATCTTGGCATCTATGTTCATCAGGGATATTGGTCTGAAATTCTCCTTTTTGATGGGGTCTTTGCCTGGTTTGAGGATTAAAGTAATGCTGGCTTCATAGAAAGAGTCTGCTTCTAGTTTTTGAAACAGCTTCAGGAGAATAAGTATTATTTCCTCTTTGAATGTTTGGTAGAATTCCCCAGGGAATCCATCAGGTCCTGGGCTCTTGTTTTTTAGGAGGTTTTTGATCACTGCTTCAGTCTCATTACTAGATATTGGTCTATTCAGGTTGTCAATTTCTTTCTGTTTCAGTCTTGGAAGTTTATAGGTTTCCAGGAATGCATCAATATCTTCTAGGTTGTTTAACTTATTGGTATATAACTGTTGATAGTAGTTTCTGATGATTGTTTCTATTTCCTTGGTGTTAGTCATGATCTTTCCCCTTTCATTCATAATTTTATTAATTTGGGTCCTCTCCCTTTTCTTTTGGATTAGTTTGGCCAATGGTCTATTGATCTTATTAATTCAAAGAGCCAGCTTCTAGTTTTGTTGATGTGTTCTACTATATCTCCCTTCTCTTTATACCCTGCCTTGACATCCTGTCTCGTGGCCCCCATGACCTCTGGGTCCTCTTGGCTCCATTTGCTTCCTCATCCAGACCCAACCCATTGTTAGCTATTCAAACCATCTCCCTAGAACCCTAGACTCCCCACCTCTTGCTCCTTGTGTTCTTCCTGCTTTTACAGCCCCTACTCTGCTGATCCCCATCATGTGACCTTCTGTTCCCAGTCCGGAGATGCCGAGCAGGGCAGCTGTAGACCCATGCTCAGTGGGTCCACTGTGAATCTGGCATTAAAACCTGCCAGGACCCTCCCTGCTTTTTGGCAGAATTGATTCAGCTCCCGCTCGCCCCACAGCAGCAGTGTCAGGCCCCATCCATCCCTTTGAAGCCCCGTGGCTTATGTCTGTAACCCTCAGGGAACTACCCCATCTGCTTTGTCGAACTTGAAGCTGCTCAGGGCTGTACTTGGCGGTCTTCCTCCTTCTGAACCTTACTGTCCTTCTGTATCCTCACCTTCCCTCACCCGTATTTAAAGAAAGTGTCTAGGCAAGTGTGTTCATTCATTAAATATCCATTATCCACTCTGTTCCTGAAATAGGAATATACATGCCACTGTGTCCAGCCTGAGACAGTCATGACCTACACGGTGGTGACTCTCATAAAAACACCAACAAGGTGTCACGGTATAATGACGGCGGTGATGATAGTGATGAGAGCAGTTGTCACTAACGAGCCCTTACCTCCGCCAAGCCCTGTGTCAAGGGTTTTTTGTTTTTGTTTTATATGTATCACCCTTAATCTTGACCCCAATCCTCTGCATTAGGGATTTACAGGATTGCCATTTTAATAGAATTAAAAACAGGGGCTAAGGGCTTCAGTGAGAGGTAGAGTTGGGATTTGAATCCAGAGTGTGCCTCAAGATTCCGCTCTTACCCCCTTTTCTGGCCCTGTCTCCTTCCTCATGGGTCAGCTCACCCAGGGAGGGTCCCAGACAGCCTGCAGTCCCCCTCCCATGTCCCTAGTGCCTTCTCGGCTTTCCTAGTCCGTGTCTTTCTGCTGAACCAGCACTGCTGCTCTGACCCACCACAAATTTAGCTGCTGAGCACGTGTAGAATCACATCGTGCTTTTAACTGCAGGCAAAACCCATCCCCCTGGGAACTGTCCCAGTTTGAGGGTTAAAAAAAAAAAAGACAGTCATGTTAAAATAGAGATAAATACTATAGACAGAGAGAGACATGAAAATAGATCCTGGAGGGACGGTAGATACTCTATCTAAATAGATACCGGAGATAAATACATGGAAACCATAGATAATTATTGTAGGGAGTTATGCTCAATGGGAGTTTCTGTGGATAAATGTGTAGTCCAGGCATCGTGGAATAATACAGAGGAAGTGAAATGAAAGCAGCCATGGGAGTCTACAACTCCTAGGGGCTGTGCTGACTGGGCCCAAGCCCTCGGGAGCACACACTCAGGGGGAGCCGGTCTAGGAGAAGGTCTGCAATACGTTCATGGATGGCAGACTGCCAGGGGCCGTGCGGGATGCTGGGCAGAGGCAGTGAGTGGGATTAACTGGGGAGACTCCTTGGGGTTGGGAGAGATGAAGGCGGATTGTGATCATTTTCAGCTGACCTAGGCGTGTGGAGCTTGGGAGGCCGGAGGCCGGCTGGAAAGGGGCATCAGGCCCAGGCCCTGCCAGGGGCCCCACTGAAGGGGGTTCAGGGCTCCAGTCCCGTACGGAGTGTCAGGTGCCCCTCCCAGCAGGTGAACTAGCTAATAGGCAGGCTGTTGAGAGGCTGCAGCCCAAAGTCATGACCACACAGAAAAATTCATCCCAAGGTAGCACTGTTCCTCTTTTTGATGATTATGGTTCTATTTTTACTGGATTTGGGTCGGGCCAAGGCTCTGTCCACAGGTAGCCAGGGAAGATTATGGAAAGGTGGGGTGGACTTGGGACAGACAACCACTCACGTGTCCTCTGCTCCCTGCTCTTAGCCTCCTCCCTCCCCTGTCCATCCAGAACTTTGCAGTTTTGTTAGATGAATGTTCTTGACTATGCTGTTTGGCTATAGACTTTCTCCCCAAGGGCATGCAAAATGGGCAGGGTGGGTGCTGCAATCAGGAAAGCAGGACAGTGTGTCTGTCTCTTTATGGACCTTTGGTCCCTTCTTGGGGTGACTGAATAGGAAGGGGGTCTGCAGTGGACATTTTAGATGTGGATATTTATCCTGGACAGAGATCCCATCTTCTTATGTCTCCTTTTCCAGGTGGAAGATAGTACTGTTCATTGTCCTTCTGGGGGGCCTTGGCCGTGATAGCTAAGTACCCTTCATTCTCCCATGCACGTTGGAAGATGTAATCCGCTGATTATGTTGCCTTATTTTGGGGTGGGTTATGTCAGAAAGCTACATTGTGGTTCTGTCTCCAGTGGGGACAAAGAGCTCAGTGGTTGCTTTTTTTATATCAGGAGTTTTGTCTTCTACACATGACGTAGTGGCTGTACTGTTCTTTCAAATGCCCTAAGATCTGGATGTGGTTCTCAGGGAATAGTCCTACCAGTTGGCCATGTTGGTGAAGTCACTCCTCCCTCCCTGATTCAAGGTCTGCTGAAGGAGAATTTTGGGGGTATGCCTCATGGAAGTGTGAGGAGGGTCAAGCAGGGGTATATTGAAGCAGCCTAACAAAGCCGTACAGCTGTCTGATTGGAGAGTTCTAGATGGAGTTTAGCAGAGAGATTGGGGTCCTGAACCTCTGTTGGGTTAAAATTCCTGCCCTGTTTGTAGATAAGAGAGGTTTCCATAGATAAGAAGGGGGACCAAGTCTCAGGAGAACTTCTTCAGTAGGAATTTGGCTAATCGTATCTCTAGCTGGGCTTATCCCTGAGGATTCATGAGAATAAAAATTGAGGGGACAGGCATCCAGATGGCATATGGTAGGGGCATAGGTTCTGCTCCAGCAATATTCTGGGGTATTTGCCCAGTCTTGGCCGTCTGGAACACTCTTCCCTCCAGTCCAGGCAGGGGGTTGTCCCAGAGAATGGGCAGTCCTGAGCAGCCATCTGGTCAGCGGGCAGAGCCTCAAACCACCTGACTTGGGGACAGGGACCATATGGATTTCTCAAGGTTCCACCTCGCTTACTTTTGACTTTAATTTTAAATCCTCTGAACTGGAAATAGGACGAAGGACAAAGACTTTTTCCAGAGAGCCAGAAGCTCTGAATACCATGGATTTTTCCCCTGCTGGCAATGGAATGGTCAGACTGGTAGGCAGGGTGATAATCCAGTAGACAAAGGATGGGGATAGAACTGGAAAACCAGTCTTCCATGAGAAGCTGGCTGCTCATCGGTAGTGAGAAGCTAAGATGATCTCCGTCTTCTCTCTCAATGGGTAGAGAAAGTACAGTCATGGAGCTCGGATCTGTCAAATTCAGGGACACCGTTGAGTTGTAGTGTTATAGTGGTTATAGTGACCTAGATTTTGTAGCCTCTTGACTGATTACAAAAAACTTTTATCAAGCCTGGGCTATGTGCCAGCGAGTGTGCCCAGAGTTAGACTGAGGAAAGCAAGATGAGATCCAGGCACTGAAGAGGCCCTCAGTGCAAAAGACATTATTCTCATTTACCACTCCTCTCTTCAGTTGTTAGGAAACTGTGTGGTCCATTGTTGCGGTGGGCAGAGGGGACACTGAGTCCCAGAGTGAAGGAGAAACAGGGATGGGACATGGGGCTCAGCAGCAGAGACCCCAGAAAGCTATTCTGAACTGAGTTTGGGCTCTTTTAGGGCTCTGGGGTTCTGTCATGTCTGGCCTTTCTTGATCTAGACATTGAACCTCATTGCCGTTGGGGGTTGGGGGGAGGTGTGGATGAGGAGAAATCTCAGTATAGCTGTTGTGAGCCTCCTGGAGCAAATGACTCCCTTCCATTGGGCTGTCCAGCCTGCAAAACAAGGATAATAATGGAACCCACCCCAAAAGGCTCTGGGCATGTTAATGAGACAATGCACGCGTGCCTCTCTCCTGGCATTTTAAGAAAGAGAATCAAAAGAGAGGATGCAGAGGTTGCGGATGTGAGGTTCAGAGTGGGAGGACGGTTGTGTGTGACCTTGATGACGGCCTGTGCTTGCTTCTTAGGACTGCTGTGCGAATGACCATGAACTTGGTGGCTGGAAGTGATGGGGATTTATAATCTTACCATTTGGAGGCTGGAAGTCTGAAATAAGGTGCCAGCAGGGCTGTGTTCCCTCCAAGGCTCTTGGGAGAATTCTTTCTTGTCTCTTCCAGCTTCTGGGGGCTCCAGGAGGTTCTTGGCTTGTGGCTGCATATAAACAGTCTCTTCTTCTGTCTTCACGTGGCCGCCTTCTCCATGTCCCTGTGTGTCCTTTGCTGTCTCTTTTAAGGACTTGTGTTCTGGATTTAGGGTCTCGCCCAATCCAGTGTGATCTGCTCTTAGTCCTTGCCTTAATGACATCTACAAAAACCTTCCACATGAGGCCATGGTAATCAGAGGCTCCAGGCGGCCATCTTCCTTTTTTGGTGGGTGGAGGCACTGATCAGCCCACTGCATTGACCAAGACAGAAGCGAGGGAGGGTCTTTCTCTTTTCATCCAACTCATCAGTTTCTGGCTTCTGGGCTCCTGGCGACTTGGCCTTTCATGACCAGAGAAAAGCAGCTGAAGGGAGCGGTTCATTCGTCCGTCCGCCCGATCCAGGTGGGTTCATGGGATGCTGCCTCGTGTCGGATGCATACTTGGCCAGGGGTTGGAAGCGAAGATAAAATAGAAGAGAGGAAGTGTGATGCAGATTATTGGGGTGGGGGCGGGGTGCTGGCCAGGGGCTGTGCCCGGGCTCAGTGCCAGGTACCGATGGGACATGCACGCTCACTGCCCTGCGGAACTCGGTCTTCAGGGGAACATGGGTGAGACGTGAGCAGAGGAGCAGCCTGGCTGTGGAAGGGGACCGTAGGGATTCCCAGGGAGCTGCCAACAGCTCTGTCTGTCCCTGGAGGCTGGACAGGCAGGCCTTGCCCTCGTTACCGTGCCACCATCACAGTCACCGTCTCCACCGTGTATGGAACCAGGGACCCCAGCTCTGACCCCAGTCTGAGGAATTTGGTTTTTCCCTCAAAGCAGTGTGTGGGGGGAGGGAGGGTAGGGAGGAAGGCAGCTCATTTGTTAAACAGCTTTATGTGGAGAAAATAAGAAGTTCTAAATGCCTGCGATTCTAGAAGTGGAGGAGGATAGGGGACCTTAGACCTTTGGCCCAGGGGAGCTGCCAGAGAAGGCCCACAGAGAAGGCCCACAGTCCAGGGGAAGGAGGCTCCCACTGACAAAGTCTATACCGAGAACAATGAGAGGAATGATGACAATGACAGAATCAGTTTGGCTGTGAGTAGCAGGATCCCTCCCGTCACAAATAATGATGGCTTAAAAAAAAAAAAAAATCAACGGTTGGGGCGCCTGGGTGGCACAGTTGGTTAAGTGTCCAGCTCGGGGTTTTAGCTCAGGTCTTGAGATCCAGCTCCGTGTCAGGCTACATGCTCAGCGCGGAGTCTGCGTGGGATTCCCTCTCCCCCTCCCTCTGCCCTCTGCCCTCTGCCCTCTGCCCTCTTCCCTCTTCCCACCCCGCTCGTGCATGCATTCCCCCCACCAAATAAATAAATCTTTAAAAAAACAATGTTAATTTCTTTCTTATGGAAAAAAAATTGGATATAAACAGTGCAAGGTTTTTACTTGGGTTCTGTGATCCTCAGGGTCCTTCTGTCTTGCTGCTCTGTTGTCTTCATGGGCTTAAGTGGGTGGCTAGGGCTCTAGCCATCACATCTGCATTTCAGGGGCAAGACAGAAGAGAGACAGGTGATGGACCTAATGCATTCTTCTTCTTTTTCTTTTTCTTTTTTTTTTTAGATTATTTATTTATTTATTTGACCAGAATAAGAAACACAGCTAGAGAGGGAACACAAGCAGGGGGAGTAAGAGAGGGAGAAGCAGGCCTACTGCCAAGCAGGGAGCCTGATGCGGGGCTCCATCCCAGGAGTCGGGGATGATGACCTGAGCCGAAGGCAGACGCTTAAGGACTGAGCCACTCAGATGCCCCATCCTAATCCGTTCTTCTTAAAAAGACTTCCTAGAAGCTGTTACCCATTGGCCAAATTAGTGTCACATGCCCATACCTAGCTGCCAGGGGAGCTGGGAGCTGGGAGGTATAGTCTTTATGTTGCAAAGACATCTGCCCAGCCCCCAGGTGGGATGAGGGTAGGCAAGTATTAGCGCCAGAAACTGTTAACATATTTGGGGTATTTGCTCTGCAGAATGCTTTCATCCTTACATGGCATGTCAACGGAGGCACTGTTAAAATCACTCCCATGTTACCAATGAGCGAGCTGGGGCTCAGAAGGGAAACAGGTCATCCAGTGAGGAAGTGGCAGAGCTGAATCCCCAGCCCAGCTCTGAGGGTCTCCGAAGACTGCCATCTCCCCATTAAGCTCTACGCAGGCATCACAGCCAACGGCAGCCAAGGGGTGTGGGTGTGGGGCCTCGAGGCCCTGGAACCGGCCCAGCGTCTGTGACGTTGGCTCTGGCGAGGACCCGCCGCCCCACCGGGCACCTGCGGAAGAAGCAGGAAGTGAGAAGGACGGCTCGTGGGCGAGTGAGAGTCCGTGGGGCCTGCCTTCTTCAGCCAGGCTCGCCTCTGGGGGTTCTGCGAGGCCGCTCCTGCTCTGGGCTGCTTAATGAAGGTCAGCCAGTCCCGACCTGCTTGGGCATTGAAGGCAGGGCATTCAAGATGCCTTTTTTTGTTTGTTTTTTAAGAATTTATTTCTTTATTGGTGAGAAAGAGAGAGAGTGCACAAATAGGGGGAGTGACAGGTTGAGGGAGAAGCATGCTCCCCACTGAGCAAGGAGCCCGACGTGGGACTCGACCCCAGAACCCTAGGATCAGGACCTGAGCTGAAGGCAGACACCTAACAAACTGAGCCCCCAGGCATCCCAGGGCCTTCAAGATGCTCTTCGCAGCCCCAGACTGACCCTCGCCTCATCGTGGGGAGGGAGGCACGAGCACTCTGTGTCCCTTCGGACCCTTGGCCGGCAAGTGGGAGGTCAGTCTGTAGTGTGAAGGAGGCCTCGGGGGGGCTCTGTTCGAAGAGCCCAGCGTGATCGTTAAATATTCAGACGTGACCATGCTCTTGTACTATTACAAGCATAGGCTTCGTGGGCAGGTAAAAGTTAAATTTATTCATTTGTTTAATCTTTATTAAAGGCATGTGTAATGACTTATTGATTTTTTTATTAGTTGGTGGAGGGGGAAAGCATGGTTTCTTGGCAAGCAGGTGATTACCTGATGCCAGATATGAGTGTTGCTAAACAAGGGGTCTGGTTTTTGAAATAGTGATAGAAATACTTAAACATAAAAATCAATAAAGATACATGAAAAAATGGAAATGGATGAACAAATTAAAAAGTTCTTTTTTCTCTTAATGAAGATCATTAAAAAAAAATTTTTTTTAAGACAATAAAAGAAAAGCATGGTGATTGCTTGTCTAATAGCAAGGTGCAAAACTCGGCCACTGTGAAATTCTGGAGGAGAAACATGGAGGTGGCCTCCCTGCAGGGCTCCTTGCTGCCGTGCCTCCTCCCCGCACACACAGGCGTCCAGGCGGTCCCGGGAAAAGGACCCGAACCCCCGCAGGGCTTCCTACCACCTGCAGAACAGCATGCCACCTCTTCCTCACAGCCGCATGGGTGTGCCCCGGCTCAGGGCCACCTCCCTGCCCTCCACTCCCTCTTCCCTCCCCGCCAGCCCCGCCAGCCCCCCTGTGCTCCTTCTGAGCACACCGAGCACGCCATTCCTGCGGGGACATGGCTCGCACGGTTTCCTCTGCACGGCACGCGCTTCTCCCCCACAGATGGGCTCCTGGTGGCCTCCTCCACCGCATCCAGGCCTCTGCTCAGAAGTCACCTTCTCAGGAGGCTCCTCGCCCCCCATGTCCTACCCGGCCCGTTAGCCTGTGTCATGTTCCCCCACAGCACATAACCGAGGCGCCTAGTATCTTCTGTTTATTCTTCTCTGTGTCATTGGTCCCCACCCATTAGAAGAGAGCTCCCCAAGGCCACTGTGCTGCCAGGGCACTCCCCTATTTGCCTGTGCTCCTCCCCATTTTATCATCTCCTCGGGCCTCACAGGACCCTGGGAAGTGGCCAGGGCAGAAGTTATTGTCACCGATGGGGAAACTGAGGCTGAGAGCCTTCAGGTAGGCAGAGGGGCAGGACTAGGACCAGACCCAGGGTCTCTGACCTCCGCAGCCGCTCAAAGGACAGCCTGACTTTTGAGGCCACACCTGTAGGTGATGGGGCTAAGTGGGCCCCTGACTGCAAGGACCAGACGTTCTTCAGTGCCTCCCAGCTCGGGACTTGGAGAAAGAACAAATGCGGGCTATGTTTGTGCAACTGAATAGAACTGAAATCATTGTAGTGAGTTGGTGAGGGGCTTGTGTCCCGGTTTGTCACTGACACTGTTCTTCAGTGTCTGTTTCCTCAGCTCCACAGTAAGGACGGGAGCTGACCTTACCTGCTGTAGGTAGGACTGTTGGGAGCCCTCAGCGGGATGATGGATTGCAAGTGCTTCACGCAGGCCCGGGACACGGAGGGTTTCAAAAACGGTGGTCCCTTTATTGTTGTCATTGTTGCCCTGTGGCCGTGGCCCTTGGGTGCCCTGGGGGTGCGCAGACCTTGACCCTGAGTTGGGCTCCCGTACTCCATAGCAGCTGGAGAAGCAGCAGTGGGAAATCTTCGAAAGCACGATCTAGTCGGCAAACCTTTCTGAGTGTCAGTCATTACATCGTGGAAGACCAGAGGGGTTCTGGAGACAGGTGTCCTCGTGTAGAGGGTGGCCGGCATTTCTTGATATAGGGGAGCCCCCGTCATGGGGGCTGTGCGCCCCTGTGGGCACAGCTCTCTCCTGGCTGAGTTTGCTGGGCCTCATACCTTTGCTGTAACAGAGGACCACAGCTGGCCGCCCTAAACAGAACGCTCCCCACGGTCCTGGAGGCTGGAAGGCCAAGAGCAAGGTAGCAGGGCCGCTCTCCTTGGCTGCTGGATGGTGGTCTTCTCCCTGGGTCTCCATGTAGTCTTCCTTCTCTGTACGTCTGTGTACTGATCTCTTCTTATCACGACTCGAGGCAAACTGGATTAGTGTTGACCCTAAGGACCCCTAAATGAATGAGCTCCTTAAAAGTCCTCATCTCCGGGGCGCCTGGGTGGCTCAGGTGGTTGAGCAACTGCCTTC
The DNA here is from genome assembly GCA_004023965.1 of Spilogale gracilis. Taxonomy (NCBI): domain Eukaryota; kingdom Metazoa; phylum Chordata; class Mammalia; order Carnivora; family Mephitidae; genus Spilogale; species Spilogale gracilis. The sequence goes on from PITA01001951.1 coordinate 88,525, forward strand.
GGCTCAGGTCAAAAAAAAAAAAGTCCTCATCTCCAAATGTGGTCACATGTTGAGGTGTGCTGGAGGTTAGGACTTGAACATGTGAACTTTTTTTTTTTTAAAGATTTTATTTATTTGACAGAGAGAAACACAGCCAGAGAGGGAACACAAGCAGGGGGAGTGAGAGAGGGAGAAGCAGGCTTCCTGCCGAACAGGGAGCCCGATGTGGGGCTCGATCCCAGGTCTCCGGGATCATGACCTGAGCCGAAGGCAGTCGTTCAACCAACTGAGCCACCCAGGTGCCCTTGAACATGTGAATTTTGAGGGATACTACTCAGCCCGTCACATCTGCTCTCCCCTCCTCCCTGCATTGTGATTCCCAGTGGGGGATTCAGAGCGAAGGCGGCTCTCTCTGCAGCACAGTGGGTGTCCTGGAAAGTGGTTGCCCGCACCTGCCACCATGTTCATGTTGGTAGAGGTGCCTTGGGACCCTTGCTTGGTGCACACAGATGTGATTGAGCTGTGCACAGGGTGGAATGTGTGCGAGGCGTGTGCAGATGTGGGGCATGTGTGGGCCATATTTGTATGGGTCTGGGATAGTGTGCGTATTGTTCCAGTTCTGTGCCTGTAATTCAGGGTTTATAGGTGAAGGAAGGAGGGGAGTGACAGCACAGTGAACCTAGGACATGTGTGCTCCTTACCAAGTGAAATCCCCAGCTCTCGGGGCACAAAATCATTCTGTATTCTGGGCTCTTGTCTGCCGAGCTCTCCCTGATCTATCTGAATTACAGATTAACTGGCACCAAAGAGACAGCAGAATTCATCGAAATGACTAGCTTTCTAATTTATTAAAGGGCTTATTTATGCTGCTGGTATCAGGCACTCGTCAAATTCTTGGAGTGGCACAGGCCCCTCTCCTGCCCCCTGACCCATCGCTGCTAGAATATTTTATCTTTTCTAGGAGAGCTGTAATGGGTCTCTCAGATAGAGAACTGTGTACGGCTGAAGCCAGGGGCGTGTGTCCCTTCAGCGGGCCACCGGGGCCTCATAGATGACCAGTTGGCTTGCTGCTCACCATTGTCCGAATCTTTGGGAGGAGGTCAGAGCTCCATGTTTCTGTCTGCAGGCTCAGAGGAGAATGACAGGGGGCACCCCACTGGCAGCTAGACCCTTGGCTTATCATCATCCCACGTGTGATGACGTGATTTCCAGAACCTGACCCGTGCTTCTTGAGCCCTCCTGAATGTGACCCCACCTCACTTTTCCAGCCTTGTGATTTTGGTCAGCTCTGAGTTGTGTCTCCTAGTTGGAGACTCTTGTTGGATCTGAATATGCAGGAGGTTGGCAAATTCTTTTTTTAGGAGTGAGCACTGGGCTCTGCTGGAGGATAGTGGTGCTTGGGTTGCTTTGGGGCAGAATTTTGGAAAAGAGGTAGAAAATGGCCATGCTAGGAGTTTTTCAGGATGGAAGAGAGGCTCAAAGACAGAACTTCTGGTTTGACCTGTGATTCTCACCAACCTTTGACCTTTAGAAGAAAGCTACTCTACTCCACTTGTGATAAAATCCTGACACACACCCAGATGATTTTCATCTATTAATTCATTTAACAACCCTGTGGGTTTGGTTGTCTTATCACGCTATTTTACAGGTGGGAAAACAGAGAGAAGTAAACTCTCTAAGACCACTCAACTAGGAAATGGAGAAACTTGGATTTGAGCCCCAGATCTAGTTGATGTCAGAGTCCTCTACCTAACTGGCGCTAGGACGTTCAAGTTCACGGCTTAACTCAAAGCCACCTGAATTCTTGCAAACCTGCCTCTGACCCTGTCAGAGTCCAGAGCCCTGGGCTGTGTTCTCTGCCATCTGCTCTTGCCTTCTACCTGCCAGGGAGAGGGATGGGCTTGGAAGAAGTGTGAGATCTCACCCAGGGGGAGGGAACTTTGTCTCCTGTGGCTTCTGAGGTCTGAGCATCTGCTGGGCTATTCGTTGCTATGGGAGGGGGGGATTCACTGCGTCAGCCCCATGCTGGCAGTGGGCTTCTCCCGGCCCATCATCCTAGAGGCGAAGGAAGAGCAAGTCCGAAGAGGTCAATCTTTCCTTCCCAGAAAGACATAGGGAGCAATTTCGAGTGGGTTCGAGGACAGGCCGGGCAGTGGCTGTCCATGGGCACGAGGGTGGGGTAGGTGGGATCAGGGTCGTGTTAACATTCTGCAGCCCCCAGGAGCAGAGCTCAGTGCTGGGAGGGCAGACCCAGCTTCCTAGGTACTCTCCTGAACTTCTGGTTGACGGCAGAATAGAAGCACCTTCAGCTTTCTTCAGAGGTCATCAGGGGCTTCCTGTTCCTGCACCCTCCAGGACAGGCCGAGGAACCCGTAACTCACTGTCATGCGTCAGGACTCGCCTCTGTCTGCTCCTGAGGCCACCTGAAGGAGTTCAGGGGAAGTGATAATGAGAAGGGACTTTGTCCCTGCCCTCAGCCTGCCGGCTAGAAAGAGAGCACTGTCTGCCTTCCGCGAGTCCTCTCACAGTGGGACGACACTGGGGGTTGGCAGAAGGGATTTTGTCCTCACTGTCTTAATGAGACATTTCTTAACTGTGAGGAAGCATGCTAAGGTTGGTGGCAGTCAGTGACGAGTGAGCTGTTCATTTTGTGAAAACGCTGTCTCTGTCATATTTGAAATTTGTGTGGGGTTATTTTAATTCTCGAAGCAGGTTCCTTCCCAGCTCCAAATTATGATCTCATTGTTGAGCTGGAGCTATGTGTTTTTTCCCAAGTGGAACCAATTCCTGAGGCAGATGATAAACTATATTAGGTATTGCCAACCATAGGTGGAATCTCTACTGTATTTGCTTTTCTAAATTTGGATCGTGAACAACAACAAACAAGAAAAAAACCCACAGAAATGTTATCTCCCTTCGTCTCCAACCTTATGCCCTAAAATCTTTACTTATTATCAATATTTAAGAGCTATCACTGTATGAATCACTGGCTATAAAATGACATAAATTTTACTCTATTTCCATTTTATATGCATATTTCTTCAACTTCCTACCATACGATTGAGGTTCCACATTAAAAATACATATATATGAGAAAGGTCAGCGCTTACAGTGCTTCCCGCCTCGTCTTAACCGATTTGCTCAGTTGAAGGTTTGAGGAAGCCTTCACCACCACGGGCCACGGGCCCGCCCCTCTCCCCTTCTCCTCTTAGGCCCCTTTTCTCTATAGTGTGATCGCAAGCCAAGCCTTCACCCACATTTTGGCCATTCTGCTGCCAGGGCACCTTTCTTTGCCAGTTGCAGGCTTCTGGAAGTGTTGTTGCCTCATTTCGGTGACCATGGGGGAGACAGAGTGTGAGCCCCTTTCAATCCTGCCCTCCCGTCCTTACTGAGGCAGCCTGAACGCTAAGTCCGTTGGGGCTGCCGCGAGGGGGAACACGTTGACTTGGATCGAGCGGACCCTGTGGCTGCCCCCTGTTATGCCTTCCACCCCGTCCCGGGTACTTCCCAGTGTGGAATCGAGCTGGGGTGGAGCCACAGCGTGGCAGCGGGTGGCACGAATCCTGGGTTCTCGTGCTGGCCGGCTGATGGGGCGTCTCGGGCGATTCACTGGATTATAGTTTGGATGTGGCCTGCTTTATGGGTATCAGAGTCTAATTGGGAGAGGGAAGCAAATGAGCCCGTGCATTTGAGAGTGTTCTGGAATCACAAAGTGCTGTGCAGAAGTAAGGAGATGCTGTAATGACGATGACCGTGATGGTTCTGGGGTCATTGGGCTAATATATCTTCGATTTCCAGGAAATATGCTGTTGGGTTATTCTTATAAAATTGCATTATTCCAATCTGAGCTTGAGCCCGGTCCAAAACTGGGGAGTGCTTTCTGTTCTAGAACCGCCGCTGATTCACCAGTGGCGTTAGTTGAATGTGGCTACTAAGACGCCACATGTCCCCATCTGCCTACTCCTCCTGCTTTAATTTTTTAAGTGGCACAGATCTGTCTTAATCTCTTTCCTATAGAGAGGTGGGGAGGGCTGAAAAGGATTGTTGGCAAAGACCTTTGGGTTCGTCTGCAGCATTCCAGGGGCTTGGGCTTCCGCGTGGGGCCGGAGCTTTGCCAGCATCTGAGCTCACAGGACGCACTGCCCCCTCGGACACATGGCCTCCGTCAGCCCTCCGCCCCTCATGGCTTTGTAAAGTGCAGCAAGTGTTGGGCCGCCAAGGTTAAACACAAATATGTTGAAATCCCAGCTCTGTTCGTTTCCACCTGCTTGATGTGAGCAAGGGCCTACATGTCTCTGAGGCTCAGTTCCCTTATCTGCAAAATGGTGACATTAGGAGGACTTACCTCACTGAATTGTGGGAATCCAGTAGGCGGGGGGGGGGGGGGATACATGCAAAGAGCACGATGCCTGGGACGTTGTATGCACTGCTGTGTTTTCAGAAGCAAGGGGCAGTTCCGTGTGTCCTGATGAGCCAGGAGGAAAGGGAGTGTGGGAGGATTCTGGCTAGATCCCTGCTGTTGCCACCATAATGTCAGCTACCAAGGACTTTGCAGATCTCCAGAAATGAAACACGGTGTACGTGCTGTTTTGCATTCTCTTCAGCCAGCCGTTCATCCGTCCTGGCCATAGAGGGTGCCTGCGTTAGAGTCAGTGCATTGAGTCAGTGCATTGCTCGTTTGGTGGGACTTGGACATGATGCTGATTTACCATTCCTGTAGCCCAAGACGCCACCACCAGCTTCAAAGCAAGGAGGGCTGTGTACTGCGTTGGAGAATGGGGCCAGATGCCCAGGAAGGAGGGGTTGGCTAGGTGAATGGGGCAGGGCACGCAGATCGGAACTCATAGAAGAAAAGAATGTGAGCCAGGTCAGTAGGCGATACAGAACCCCATGCCTGGCTTGTATTAAGTTCCCAACAAATGGTAGCTATTAATGTTATTATTTAATGCATTGCTCACTATGGGCATTCAGTATATTTTTTGGATTGACTGGCTGCCTAAGTGGCAGTAGAAACAAATGAGGCAGGCTTTATTATTCCCATTTCTTTTTTCCCAGAGGGCCTCCAGCTTGTGCTGAACTGGTGTCCCATCAGTCATGGGGCTGAAGCCCGCAATATCCCCAGTGCACTGAGTTCTGCACCTGGCCCCGCCCCCCTCCCCCAACAGGCAGCACAACCCCTGACCTCGGCAGGGACAGGGGGCAGAGCTTCTCTCCGCTTCCTGTAGCGTCAGATTAAACATTCAGTGCCAAATGCCTTTTTTGCTGAGCCGGATCTCAGGGAAGAGATGTGAACCTCCGATTCAGTTCTGTTAATCCTGGATTTTCATCTCAACCTCAGGACTCTGTCAGTCGTAGCTAATATTTATCTAGTCCCTACAAGGTAACGGGCATTGTGCTGCAGCATTTTCCAGACATTCCTTAATTTAAATATAAAAAACTTAGAGTCTCGAAAGGAAGGTGTTTTTTCCCCATTATTCCGATGGAGAAACTGAGGCACAGGAGAGGAAAAATAACTTGCTCAGATGAGACCCAGAGAGCTTGGACTTAAATTTATTTTTACTTATTTATTTTTATGATTGTATTTATTTATGTGACAGAGAGGAACACAGCTAGAGCAGGAACACAAGCAGGGGGCATGAGAGAGGAGAGAGGGAGAAGCAGGCTTCCCGTGGAGCAGGGAGCCCGATGCGGGGCTTGATTCTGGGTCTCCGGGATCATGACCTGAGCCGAAGGCAGATGCTTAACGACTGAGCCACCCAGGCGCCCCATGGACTCGAATTTAGCGGGCGTTTCCGCATAGTTGGAGCCCTTCACCAAGCTACCTACCGGCCTTACTGCACGTCGGCAATCAGATCCATGGCCGGTTTGCTCTTGTCTAACTCGGGGTGAAGTGCAGGCACCCATGGTTGCAGATTTCAAGGACTCTTCCTGAAAAGGACCGTTCAGTCTCAGGAAGCTGCTCAAGTCCCCACAGCCTGGCGGTTCTGCTCTTGATGGCGTCTGCGGTCTCCTGCCTCATCTGCCTCACGGAGCCTCCCATGTGCTACCTGAGGTCCAGGCCATTGGAAGCCTCTAAGCCTCATGACCGCCCGATCTATAAAGTAGCCCCCCTCCCTCTCTGTCCACCTTACACCGCTGCATCTCCCTTCATGGCTTTTCTTACCATTTGACACCTATGTATGGGTTTACTTATCCACAGTCTGCTGCCTCCGCCTGGAATGTTAACTCCACAAGACAAGGGCTTTGTGTTGTATACTGTTGTATTTCTCGTCCCTACAACAGTACCTGGCACACAGCAGACTCTTAGTAAGTGTCAAGCATGGTGAATGGACTTATTCCCTAGTTTTTTACTGCTGAGGACAGCAGAGCTCAGAGACGTTCAGCAAGTCTGCATGCATGCAGCTAATGAGGCCCCGCAGTCGTCAGCTGATCGCCTTGTGCCCAAAGTAGCTTTAACTTCTGGCTCCGTATTGGTCGGATACCTGGAACGTGACACGTTGCTGCATGGGCCAGTGCTTCTGTTGCTGCGACACCTTGGCTGACATGTGTGCCGACAACTTTCTGCACGGCCGTCCCCTCCCAACAGCCCCCACCCTGGCCCCTTTACCCAGAGACACTTAACTTTCCCATCGCGTTCTTCATTGATTTATTAGCATAAGCCATTTTTAGCTGACTATTATAATACATCTATTAATTCCTCATGATTACAATCAGCATTAATTACGCGGAACCTTACAGTATCATACGGTGCCTGGCTGGAGGGGGAGACTTCTGGCAGCAGGAGTCCAGGTGCCCCTTCAGAAGCCGCCCGTGGACATGAGCATGTTGGGGGCCAGCAGCAGCATCCATGCCCAAAGACAAGAGAAGTGGCCTTTTAGGTCCCAGAGATGCGGGTTCAGTGGACATTTCCACTTTGTAGCCTTGTGTGCCCGCCCCTCTGAACCGAAGCTCCTATTTTCACCATGTCATTGGATTAAAAGAGAGCAGCCGTGCACCTCCCTCAGCCTCTCTCCAGGACATGCTATGGGGTGAGGGATCCCAACGTCAGGTGCTGTGCACTTCCTGTCCCGTTATTTCAGAGAAACACCAGGAGTTACTCTCCCACTAGCTCTGCATTTCCCCTTTCTGTATGGAAATTAGGGAAGTGTGCCCATCAGGCATAGTCCCTAGCCCCACCCTTTCACATTTCCCAAGTCCCTCCTTCATCCCTGAGTAGCTGAACAGTCAAGTGGAAGTCTTGAGACTTCCAAGTCTTGAGAAAGAGTTAGCTAGTCCGTCAGTGGAGGCCCTCTTTTTTACCTCTGACAAAGCTCATGTCTTATTTGCCCCAGTGAGTACCCTTTCTTTCATCAGGCATGAGAAGCGTTGGTTAGCTCCAATTCCCTAGCACAGAATGAGAGGTTTTCAGACATGCAAATGCCACCATTAGTGGCCATACTAAAAGAAGAGGCTCTCAGATCAATAATTGGCATGGGCCTTGAAATATCAATAGCAAAATTTTTATGTTAGCTAACTGCCACGTGTTTTTGCTTTTATCAGTCTTATTAGTAACATTTGCCAAGCACCGATGCTATGCCAAGGGGTTCGGATAAACACTTGATTTAGCCCTCCGAAGTTAAATCAGCCCGATGAGGCAGTCACTGAGTTGAGACCCACTTTATCAACGAGGAGATAAAATATTTAGAGAAGTGAAGTGACCCGACTGATTTCATAGTAGTTAACGCAACGATGGGACTATGTTGAGAATTCGACATTCTCGTCATAGTGATGAGCACTGTGGCTTTGCCTCAGTTAAGAGGAGTAAAAGGTTGGTGTCAGAACCAGCTGCCCCTTTTTTTAAAGCCTTGTTCTGGGGTTGCAGAGAATGCGGATCAATGGGAAGAGACAGGAGGAGGAACAGGGAAACCTTGGTCTTCAGATGGGTTGCAAGAATTCAGAGGAGGAAGTGCCTGGGTTGGGCTGGAGAGGAAGACGAGGGAACGACAGATATAAGCAAGGCAGCGATGAACTGGAGCTGGCTCCCGGGACGTGCAGAGTTCTGAGGGTCGGGCTGGGGCACAGGTGTGATGGGAATGGAAATATACATTGTACATTTGGGAAACAACAAAAAATGCCCTTTTACTCAGTAGTAGGAACTGAGGTTAGGAGATCATTAGGTGATAGTGGGCTTTGAATGTCAAGCCTAAACTGTACATGTTTATGAATCAAGAGACACACCTGAGTAAAGAAATGTTGATTTATGCTCTCTCCATACTGGCTTTTTAGGTTTTCTTAAAATGATAGTTTGCGGCAGGTGGTGTGGGTCCTGGCCTTGGTGGGAGCTGGTCTTGGATTTGAATTCCAGCTTCATCATGTATCAGCTGAAGGACTATGGACAGGTTAATAAAATAGTTCTGAGCCTCTGTTTCCTTGTCCTTGGGATAGAGAAAATCATTGCAAGGTTGTAAAGGTTAAAAGAGGCAATATTTATAAGTTGCTTGGGACCGTTCCTGGCCATAGTAGATATTCGTCCAACAGTAGTTTGATTAAATGAGAGAATACAGGGGCACCCGGGTGGCTCAGTCATGTGTCTGCCTTTGAACTCAGGTCATAATCCTGTGGTCCTGGGATGGAGCTCCACATCGGGCTCTTCCTCTCCCCAGCCCGTGCTCTCTCTTGCTATCTCTCTCTCTCTCTCAAAGAAATAAAAATCTAAAAAGAGAGAGAGAGAGAGAATATAGGAAAGCATAGCCCAGTGCCTGGGATATAGAGGATTCTCCATAAATAACATCTTGTTCATTTGTGTGTGTGTGTCTGTGTGTGTGTGTGTGCGTGCGCGCACGCACACACACATACACCTCTAAATGTAATATCTATAGGTCACTCAGTCTATCTAGTGAAACTTTGAAAAGACACATGTATAACATTTGAGTTGAAAACATTCCACTCATAGACCCCTGTGCACCCAGGTCAGGATGAAAATGATACCTGAGCTTATTAGAAGTCAACCATTTTTGGGCACCTGGGTGGTTTAGTCAGTTAAATGTCTGCCTTTGGCTTAGGTCATGATCCTGGAGTCCCAGTATAGAGGCCCTGTGTTGGGCTCCCTGATCAGTGGGGAATCTGCTTTTCCTTCTGACCCTCCCCCTTCTCATGCTCTCAAATAAATAAAAAAAATTTTTAAGTCAACCATTTTTAAAATAAATGTCACTTACTAGCTTAAGGATTAGTGTGATGGGGCGCCTGGGTGCCTCAGTTGGTTAAGCATCTGCCTTTGGCTCAGGTCATGATTCCAGGGTCCTGGGATGCAGCCCCACATAGGGTTCCTTGCTCAGTGGGAGAGTCTGCTTCCCCTCTTCCCTCTCTCCTAACCTCCACTCATGCTCCTTCTCTCTCTCACTCACTCTCTCAAATAAGTAAATAAAATCTTCTTTAAAAAAGGATTACAATGTGGTGACTTGGAGAAGCCTCTTGTTTGGGACCCGTGAGTTCTCCCCACTGTGAAAGTTGTTCCCCCACATACATTCCAACTCCTGCCAACAATAAAGACAATGAACAAAGACCCGATATTATTACATTAACACTTCCTTTACTTCTCTTTGGAAGTTCTCTTATCTGCATTCATAATGCTTAACTGCACTTTTTAAAAAAATTTCTGGGGTAAACCGATATAGTGAAGACCTCCTGCCTTCAACAAAGATACCATTATGTGAAAAAAGTTTACGGCAAACTTTCCCAATAGATACGTTTCCAAATCGTTGATTGGAAAGTACATCACATCTGGGCCTAAGAGCATGAGAACAGTGCCATGCATGTGCCTAACTAAACTTTACTGTCTAATGCTTTCCTAGAACTTTCTCCAGCAGTTCCAGAGATGCTTAATCATTAACTCTGAACCATCTTTGATTGGCAGGGACTTCTAAGGCTTCCAGTTTCTGTCCCAACCTCTCCTTCAGTTGGTTAATGATCTTAAAATACCCTCGTCTACGCTGCTGTGCCTTTAAAGGACTTGCTATTTAAAGGCATCTTGGGAGGAATCCCTGATTCACACATTTGCATATTAGGCCAATGTTCTGGGTGCATTTGGGAAGTCAGCAGTTCCAGATAATACTGACAACAGCCCCTCGGCCGAAATTGACATTATCCAGCCAAGGCTTGCTACCTGTGGGTCTTTCCTGTCCATCATTTTGCTTTGCCTAACTGCCGAGGTCACTGTCAAGATCAGCCGATAAATATCAGCGTTGGCTGACCCTGTAAACACGCACGTATTCTGAAAAGGACACTTTCAACTAGGATGAATTTAAAATTCCATTATGAAACACTGTGGTGTTTTTAATAGAATGCTAACAAATAATATTGTTAAGCAATTAAAAAATAATAAAGCAAACCTGCTTAAGTAGCTGTAACCTCACAGGCTTGAAATTACGCCTGCTGCCCTGGGAACATAAACTCGTGAGAACGAGGGGAGATAAACTGTGAACCTAGATGATTTAAAATAGCCTGGGCTTACTATGGAAGTAGAGGGAGCATCATATCCTTGCATGGGATGCACTTGGCAGGAGTCGGGCTGGCTCTTCTCTCTCGTCTCTTCGGTGCCCCCATCCCACCATCCTCAGCTCCAGAGCTGCTTCTGTGCGTCTTCTGTCAAGAAAAAATCCTCCGATCCCTCTGTTGTCCTTGGTGACTGTCGGCATTTCCCTTCCTCGCGGTGCTGTGCCGTGGGGTGTAGCGGGAGGTCACGGTTGACCTTACACGAGACATTTGAAGCCCCAAAGAAACAACGTGACTGCTTCCGCATCGCACACCGTTGCATTCACGGCGATGCTGGGCTGAGAGCCTGGATTAGAATTCCAGACCCTTGTGGCGTTCATCTGTTGCTCTCGCCTTCCATGACAAATCTCCTTTCCTGCCAGGATGGTTTGACTTTTACAAGATTTGGATTTCCATTTTAATAATCCCAAGCCTTCCCTCGACTCTGTGAAGGAATTACATTTAAACACGAAGCCTACATTTTATCTTGACATTTTCTTTAGAAGGCAGGGGAAAAAATAGAAAAGGGAAAACGGGGGGCCAGATATTTAATTCTTCCCATCAAGAGAGCAAAATCCTCATTTTCTTTAGAACCCTGTGTTCAGAGTCCCTCGGGGGAGGTGTTGGGCTCAGGGCTGCTTCTCTGGCCTCCAGGCTCTCTGGTTACCTCTGGAGACACCAGGAACACTCTGCATCCAGTATTCCCAGTCTCTGTGGGAAACGTCCCCGTGTCAGCGTTAAGTGATATGGCTTAAAGATAGTCTTGTCAGTCTAATTGATCTTGAGTCATTGCCTTTCCTGTCAGAGCTGTCTGTCTCCTTACCCATAATCCTCATCACTTTGATAGCCCGTCAGGAATATGGGACTTGGCCCAGCCTTGCCTTCATCCAATAACATTATGAAATTGATACTGACACTTCCATTGGCACTAATTTCTCTAAGAGATTGGAGCCAGAGGACAAGTGGTTTAGCTTCATGGCAGTTAAGCTTTCCAAGTAGATCAAGATGGCCTAAGATTGATTGACCTGTACCCCGAGGAAGGGGAGCGAGAGAAAAGAGAGGGAGAGAAGGGAACGAGAATTCCATGGCTGCGTCGTCGTCAGCATCCAGTGGTGTTTATTGGCTCCCCAGGAAGGACGACATTGTCTATGGGTGTTTGGAAGATACATGCCAGCCCCTCCCAAGATTGCTTCCTGGGGAATTTAGAAAATTACGGAAGCAGGTGGGCTAGAGTGCTTCACTGTCTACTTATGGTACTGCCCTCTGGTGTCTGGAGTCCAAAAGGGCAAGTGAGCCTACCCATGACCCTCTTTTCTCCACCCTCCCACTTTCATGCCCAGGAGGCCCAAGTTACCATTCATTAGGGTGACTCTGTCATCTTTCACCCAAAGCAAAGGGCGCACTATGGAAAACCGTCCACAAGTACACACAGGCACTGCCCTAGGAAAATCAGGATGTCCAGTCACCTTCCTCTTAATAACTCCAAATGAAACATACATGAACTGAACAAAGAGATCTTTTGACAAGTTTTAGTTCTTTACCTGAATCTCCTTTAGGTTAACGGATTCATGAGGAAACTGGGCTTCGATGATGAAAATGCGATGTTCTTATGAATTGGGAGGTTTAATATTTTACCAGATCTGGAAGTCAGCACAAGAATAATACCTGAAAAGTGATTTCAGGAAGTCACAAAGTTGAGGAAGAATATGCATTTTGAGATTAGGTGGTTAAGTCTTGGGATTTTTGTCCCTTTGTACCAATATAGCCCATGTGTCCACCTTCAGGAAAATAAACGACTAACTCGCTACTACTAGCATCTCTCTCATCTCTGTCGACCTCACTACCCCTTGGTGGGGTCTTGGGTTTGAGTGTTTAATATCCTCAGTGTATTACACCTAAGTATATTATACATATGACCCATGGAAAGAGTTTGGTGATATGGAGAAGGAGTGAAATTGTAGAGAAATGCAGAACAGTGAGTCTCCTTACATTTTTGTTCAAGGAACAACAGACTGGTGTTGCTTTATGTCTGAGGTCATGTGTATCCTTGCTCAGAAGTGCATCTGTGTGAACACACGTGGGATCTCCAACACATATGTGATGGCCTGGTGGGACACATGCCCTTGACATCATTGCTTTGCCCTCTGTGACCCAAGGGGGCTCCTCGGAGAACATAGCTCTCTGAGTGCTGGCCTGGCCAGGGGAGCTCCCGCCCCCAGCTGGGGGCAGGTGTGCAAACAGGAACAGGTACTGCGGTCCATAAAGCCTGCCATGCAAGGGACGAGATCGCAGAGTTGATACAGTGTTATTTTGATTGATTTTGGTATTGTATTTATACTTCCACATGCTGGAAATCAATCGATGCTCTGTCCACCCCTCATTCGTGCTGGAGCTCTGTTTCAGTGAAATGCTTATATCACTTTTACAGCTTGTCTGTGAAAGGGATGAGTGAGCTAGGGGATTAATAGGGGCTCTTGAGGGCCTTGCCCAACTGCAGCCCAGGTTTGTGGGCAGAACAGGCAGCGGCCAAAGTTCAAGTTGCCGTGGAGGTGATGACCAGCACGTAAGTAGAGATAGTGTCATGGGGCAGGAGAAAGGGCAAGTCCTCAAGGGTGGGGAAAGGACTGTTTGCAGGGGTGAAGGGTGATGGGCCTGAGTGTTTGCTGGGAGGGGGTCTTTTTCTCTCTCTCCTGCCCTGGCTCAGTGTCTCCCTTGCACTTTTGCCCTGCCCTGCGTGCACCCGTAAGGTGCTCCTTGCTTGTCTTTCTGGGTTTTCTGTGTGTCCTACCTGTAGGCCTGGGGACCTCTTCATGGCCAGACGTGTGTCTTCTCCCTCCCTCGTCTCTAGCTGACAGCCCAGCACGTAAGGCAGTTTGCTGAGCATGTGTGTGGGAAGGCCGATTTGGAACGTGTGACCTGAGTCAGGAACTAAAACGTCAGGGTCACCTTTGAGGGTTCTGGAATGGGCTTAGTGCTGCAGTTGTTGGAAAGTTGCCAGTGGAAGGTTATATGCCCGTAGAGTGCACTCCCAGTTCACCCCAGAACCAGTTTTTTCACCATCCTCATGATGCCCTCTCCTCCTAGGGCTGAGAGTGAGACAGGTGGGAGACTGGGGTTGTGGGCTGAACTGTGTCCTGCAGAGAGATATGGCGGAGTCTGACGCCCGGCTACCGGTGCGTGTGATCGCATTCGGAAGTAGTCTTTGCAGGTATGATTAGGTCATACCTTAAGATGTGATACTAGAGTGGGTGGGTTTTAATCCAAGTTGATTTGACCTTGTAAAAAGGAGAGACTCAGAGAGAGATAGACACACACACACACAGAAGGTGGCCTCTGGGACCAGAGAGCGTGAAGCATCTGCAAGCCAGTGAGTGTCCAGGGGCTGACGACCACCAGTGGAAGCTTAGAAGAAGCAAAGAGGCCTTCTGCTGAGAGACTCAGAGGGAGCGTGGCCATGCTGACAGCTGGCTCTCAGACTTCTTGTCTCCAGAACGGTCAGAGATTAAACTTCCATTGTCTCAAGACACGGAGCCCGTGGTGTTTTGTTATAGCAGGGAGACGGTGCCTACCAGTACCTGGGAGAGCCCTCGGACAGCACCCGTTTCCGACCGCCTGCTGTGTTACAGGCATTGTGTTACAGGGTCTCAGAGAACTTCAAAGACACACAGGACAGAGTTCTTGACCTTAGGGACTTAATGCTCTAGGAGTTTAAATTGGGATGAGCAATCACTGTCGATCAGTGTTGACCCCGGGACAATCTAAGAACAGGACAAATTTAAATGTAGAAGTCAGATATTTATGGTTTCCTCATAGTTTTCCAAGGGCATGGTGTTTCTGATGAAAAGGATAACACAGGCTGATGGCAAAACTAAGTTCCAAGGTGAAATTTCATAAGGCCACTCTGTGACTCGTCCACGGAGATTCCCTGGCCATGGATGCAGGGTAGGGGGCTGCTGTTCCAGGAGTCCGAGAGCTGGGTGTGCAGTCCTGTTGGGGGCAGCACTTGCCTGGATGGAGAGCTGGGCCCCGCTGATGTTCAACCCCGGGGGCCAGTAAGTAGTAGAAGAGGAGACCACAGAAAGGCCGGGAAGCACACCTCCAGCAGCCTGTCAGCTCTGCGAGGGCAGGGCCTGTGCTGAGGTAGTGCGTGGTGTGGGGCCTTGGGGTGATGTTGAACTCTGCCAGACTCTGCGGGCACTACCATAGAACCCTGGTTTCTCATCTAGAGATTTCAGAGAAACCTGGGCCTGTCTTGACAGCCCTGTGGTCCCTTCCAGGGACCGTGGCAAGAATCTGCATTCTAGGGGTGCCTGGGTGGCTCAGTTGGTTAAGTGACTGCCTTCGGCTCAGGTCATGATCCCGGAGACCTGAGATCGAGTCCCACATCGGGCTCCCTGCTCGGCGGGAAGCCTGCTTCTCCCTCTCTCACTCCTGCTGCTTGTGTTCCCTCTCTGGCTGTGTTTTTCTCTGTCAAATAAATTAAATCTTTAAAAAAAAAATCTGCATTCTGTAAGACAGTTTTTTTCTGGACATTCATGGGGCTGGCTTTGGCCTTGCACTGCCCTTCCTGAGGCATACTTTCCCTTTGTCTGGGTCTCTCATGTGAGGTGGCCTGGTGGTTTAAAAGTCCCTCCTTGTCGGTTTCTAATCTTAGGTAAGGGATTCACAGCCAAACTCATGAAATCTCCAAACACCTTCCACAGAGATCCATTTGGTGGGGGGGCTCACTGCTCTCAGAAATGCCATTTGGGGTCTAACTCTCAGAAGGGGAACTACCCTATACTTTTCTAGAGGAAGTAAATTTGATACAAACTCAAGAGAGCACTGGATTGGGAGTCAGAAGAGCTGGGTTCAAGTCACAGTTCTTGCCTGACTTCGTGGTCAGTTTAACAACGCAAAGTCTCCATTTCCTCATGTGGGTAAAAGGGGATGTAGCCTCTATCTTGAGCATCTCATTGGGTTGCTGTGGTGATTGAGTTCATGGAGAGGACATTGCCTTGTGAGTGACAGTGCATCTCTGCTGTTAGAGTATGGGTTTTAATGCTCCAAATCATGGGATCCTGCTGTCCTTTTTTTTTTTTTAATTCCAGTATAATTGACACATGATATAGTACTAGTTTCTGGTGTACAACGTAATGATTGGATATTTGTATACACTGTGAAATGATCACCACAATAAGTCTAGTTAATATCTGTCTCCCATTCTAAAAGGTTCTGTGATCTCATTTCTCTCCCTACTTGAGGCTGCCAGGAGGCCTTAGATCTTCCCAGTGAGCATTTTCTAATAACAAGTGAAATATCTTCTTTGTGTGGCCTAAGGAGATGGGCCAGGGTGAGCTGGCTGTGAACACGGGATTCTCAGGCCTTCGGAATGAGTCTGCAGTCTCAGAATGGCCTGGAAGAAGCTGTTGCCCTTCCACAGTTTCTCTCCCTCTGTAAATTTAGGGGGCATTCCAGCGTCTTGGATTTAGGGGCATTGTGGTTCTGAAGAGTTTTCGTTGTAGACCTCACCGATTTGAGGCCACATGATTCCATACCGTGAGGCCGGTGGGGAATGATCAAGAATAGGGACTCTGGAGTCCTCCAGCTCCATCTAGAATCACGATGTTGTCACTCACCAGTTGCATACCTTGGGCAGACCACCTCACTGCTCTCACTAAACTTACAGGACCTACCTCACTGAGCACGTGAACACTGAGTGAGCTCATCTGGACAGAAAGCCCAGGCTGGTGCTTGGTGGTCAGTAAATGCTTAACAGGTTTTAGCTGTTCTTCTGGAGAAAGAAGCAACAACATCACTCCACATGTACTCGGAAGTGCTCTGAGGGGGGCTTTCCTTTAGGTATACCCTGGGTAAGCTGCTGCCTGCAAAGCAGTGCATGAGGCCCGTGCACCTGCAGGACACCTCTCCTCCTGGGAAGCCCCTCATCAGCCATGTCTACAGGGCCTCCGTTTCCTTGACCTCTCATCCCCAGGCTCACCAGTAGGGTTTTAGGTACTGAGTCTTCCCCTTGTGCACTAGGTAAAATCAGGGGCTCTCTTGGGCTTTAGCTCACATGAATTTGGCCTGTCACCTCTTGGTCATGGTGTTGAAATAACATGGTGCAGATCACGCAGAAAAGTTCTGTTAGTGAAAAAGCTGACGTGAGTGGGTGGGTGAAGGGCACGGAGACATAAGGGACCCAACATGGCGGCACCCAGGACACCATGCTCATGAACTGCAACATGTCCTTTCATTCTCCAGATGCTCCCATGAGGTTGAGGGAAAAGATATGCATAATTCTTTAGGGGAAATAAATGCCTCCATTTTGGGGGGACACTGACTCATCCCAGTACAGTGGCTAAAGACAAACTGAGGAATGTTAAAACTTGAGCTGCAAGCTTTTTATGGGGCCTTGGACCAAAGCACCAGGATTTTGTATTTCACTTGTCTTATGAGCAACTGGAAGGTAATTACCTGCTTCCTGTCTGTGCCTGGGATGTCTGAAAATACAGTCTTTTCAGAAAGCCGAGGACATTCACTTTCCCTCTTGGATGCATATTTTCTTGTTCTCAGGTCCCTTGCTGCCTACCATCCTTCTGCCTCTGCACTCCTACATAGAACTTGTCCCTTCCAGCTGCGACCTGGTGCATAGGTTCTGGGTCTACAGCTCCCTGGAAGTGTTTTGAGCTCACTCCTAAATGAAGCCAGGTTTTTAGCAGATGGGTCTCCAGGGATACAGATTGGGAGTGGGAAGGAGATTGTATTGATACATTATGATTTGTCCCAGTGTCAGAAAAGTAATACCAGAGGGTCAGACAGCATGGCGCTATGAAATGAGCCCTAACTGTGAAGTCAGATAGAAGTAGGTCTGCCTGCCATTAACTGTGTGACCTTGGGCGAATGAGGAAACCTTGGACTTCAGTCTCCTCGACTGCATTACTGGGAAGACAGGGTCTACCCCCAAGGCTGTCATGATGATTAACCTAGGTAAGGGAAGGCCCATGTTCAGAGCACCAGCCCTGCCTTCCCTTCCCTTTTCTTAAATGTGTGGCCTTGGGCTGCTTGATCAGGCGGCATCATTTTCAATCACCAAGTGATACCCCCAAGCTATGGATGCTATGAGGCATGAACAGTGCCTTTGGTTCCCATAAGAGGCCGGGAGGGAGTTCAAGCTAGAGAATAGAGCTTATATTTTGGGAAATTATTTAGGGAGGGGCACAGTGAAATGAGGAGGACATGGCATCTTGGGCAGCCCGCAAGCCTGGGAAGTCATGATGGTGACCTCAGTGGAAGCTGGAAGAGACCCCAGGAGTTGGTCTAGGAACAGACAGTTGGTGACTTGTCCCCAGGTATCCTCTTGGGCATCGCCCATGTTCGACTTGGCCTCTGTCCCACGTCTGCCAATAAAAATTAAAGAAATTGATTTTCTTTTGTTTGCCTCTGAGGACTAGGCTCTTTTTATGAGACAGTAAATGGAATTCCTCTCTGAGCGTGGCTGGATTTTTAATTGTGTTTGTTGTGCTTTCACCTTATTCCATTTTATGAGTTCCTGCTCCCAGATTTGTTGATGCAAAGCCCTCACCCACCAGGGACCCATCAATATTTGATTTTTATCAGTAGGAAAAGGTTGAGGTTTTTAAAAAATCATTTTCTTAATCTAAAGGTTGGCTTGTTTGCTTCATTCTGACACATTAAAAACATGAGACCTATCCAGGGTTGTTTTCTTTTCCTTCACAAGACCAGTCAGGGGTGGGGGCAGAGTCTCTTTCAGCAGTGGAGGTCATGGTCTGCTCTATGTGGAACAAGATTAGATTAGATTAGATTAGATTAGATTAGTGCCCAATTTTGGGACTGAGAACTGGGAGGAGACATTTTAAAATGAATTACATCATTGGGGATGAAAGATGCCTCCTTTGCTTTGCATAGGACACTTTTGTAAAGATTTGTTGAATATGGTGTGAAGGAAAACAGAAAAAAGTGACCTTGTTCAACGTGGGGATGCTTTCATCCTTGTATTAGTCAGCATGGACCAGGTTATTCTGTGATAACGAACAGCACCGCTGTCAATCTCAGCGATCGAAAACGACAGAACTGTGTTTCTCACTTATGCCTCAGGTGCACCTGCTGGGGCACAGAAGCTGCCTGAGGCTCAGCCTCATACTTCCAGAGTTGCCAAGGCCGGAAAAAGAGAAAGCAGCAGGTCACACACTGGATTTTCAAGCTCCCGTGTGGAATTGATGCACACCGCTTCTGCTCACCTCTCATTGGCCAAGGAGAGTGATGTGGTGCTGCGTGACTTGAAGGGGTGCAGAAAACCGCCCTCCTAGCAGTGCCTAGAAACAGTCATAGCAATCACAGTTCCCAAGAGGGTTTTCTGAATTGGCAGGTAAAATTGTCCCCCACCTTGGAAGGAAGTACAAAGATAAATGAAATGCAGAAACAGATGAGTTCTGGCCTCAGGATTTTACGATTTAGCCATAAATTTGGCCTTGACTACCCAGAGTTTTCTTATATGGCTTGGTACTGCCTTGAAAATATTTGGTGATCTTTTCCTAGATGCCTGGCTTCTTTATATGGCCTCAGGTTACCAGGTTCTGTTTCTAAAAAATTCTTCGTGTTGGGGTGCCTGGGTGGCTCAGTCAGTTAAGCATCTACCTTTGGCTCAGGTCATGATATCAGGGTCCTGGAATCAAGCCCTGCATGGGGCTCCCTGCTCAGTAGAGGTCTGCTTCTCCCTCTTCCTCTGCCCCTCTGCCCCACTCATGCTCTGTCTCTCTCTCAAATAAATAAAATCTTGAAAAAGAAATACTTCATGTCAGCAATAGTACTGAGAAAATGGGTTCTTGGGTGGGAAGAGTAAGAACTTTGGAGAGGGACAAACATAGGTTCATATATAGGCTCTATCCTACCTAGGTGATTTTTGGAAAATGAATTAAACTTACTTGAGGATCAGTTTCCTAGTTCATCAGATGGGATTAAAAGTGTATTTTGTGGGTCAAATGAAAAGAGAATAATTGTTATAATTACATCTTTGGGACTCTGAGTCATTTCTTTGGAAATCACAGAGGAGCCACGTCTACAAACTGGCTGAGCACATGCCATTGTGTTGACCTAGTGGCTGGATTTTCTTAGAGTTAAATTTCTGAGAATTGCTAATTCTTTGAAAATTGAGGTGTTGGTGGATATTGGAGAAGCAATTCCAAAGAAGCGTTCCCCCTGATGAAAGGGGCCGTGTTGATGTGACAGTGCGTTACCAAGGAGATGGCTGCTTTCCCATCGCTCGTGTTGTACAGACGCACTCCTCTTTGTCCACCAAGAACCCTGACTCGCCAGTCTTCCGCAGGACACCTTGATTTTGCAGACCTCATGGCAGCTTGCATCCCCAGACCCCTGCATTGGGGTCTCCACCCACCCAGGTTAGAGCCCACTGTACTGGAGTGAAGTTCCATCGCATGTTTTCATTAGAGACCTTTGCTTTCTAGGAGGCACCTGATCCCATACTGGAATCAACCACTTATGAAAAACTAAGCTGTTCCATTTTGGTCCCCCTTTTTTTCCCATTGAAGGAGCAGAGAGGGAAAGAGAAGAGACTCTCTAAAGACAGTTTGGGCCATTCTGCTGGGCAAGACACCTGCTGGGACCCTAAAGCTTTCTTTAAATATCCAGTGGTTCTATTATGGTATGGTTGAAAGAACAAAACCCACTCTAGGTCTGAAAGGAAAAAAAAAGGCATTGATTTGGGAAGAGAATCATGTGCTGGGGATGTCTGAGCAGAACTAGATTCCCTCCTGGTTCTCTCTCAAAAGCTTGAACTGACCAGCACGCCTTGCAAATCTGTTTCTTTTCCTTTTTATTAGTGCTGTGTAACAAAACAAGTGTGTGTGTGTGTGTGTGTGTGTGTGTGTGTTGGGAGCTCAGAAGATAGCAGGCTTGACTCCTCTCCATGACCTGCCTTAGGCCTTGGTGGCTTCAGGGAAATAGAGAAGCTCCCTGGACAGATGAGATGTCTCCCATGTTATTCGTTCTTTGTAGCTTAATAAATTCCTCTCTTTGGTTTTTATGGTGAGAAGAAATGCATCTTACTCACAGGGGCCCCAGGTCTGTGGGTTTTCCTCGAGGCCGGAGACCTGGCCAGAGCTGGAAAGATAAATTGGTTCCTGGGGTGAACGCGGATGCCCCTGTCAATGGTTCTCAACCCGGGGCACTACTGTCACCCCAGGGGGTATTTGCAAATATGTTGTGTGCTGGGTGGGGAGACTGACTTTTTTAACATTTATTAAAAAAAAAATTATTCGAGCTTATTTTTCTGAGCAGTTTTTGGTTCACAGCAAAATTGGATGGAAGGTACCAAGAGTTCCCTTATATCTCCCACCTCCTACCCCCCCACCCCTCCACGTACCTGGTCTCCCTCATCATCGGTGGTGCGTTGGCTACCATTGATAAACCTGAGACTGCCTTCGGACACCCAGGCCCAGAGAGGCCTCCTACCCTGCCGTCCCCGAGCAGCCCTGTCCCCAGAGGACTCGTCTTACCCAGCGCCGGCTGCAAACATGCTGGGACCCTGGTGGACATGGGCGGGAGCAAGCTGCAAGGGTCTCCTCTGAGGTGCTTTGAAGTGAGGGGTCTCTGCACTCTTTATTGGCTTTTGTTTTAAGGAATGTGGTTCATGGAAGAGTGGAGGTAAGAAGGCCTCGGGGAGCGGACAGCAGTCTGATGGCACCGTGCTCTTTTTGATGTCGGTGTGACGGAACGCCTGCGCTCGGCAGCTCTGGGATGCAGAGCTCATGATGAATCATCTATAATCAATCTGTGTGAGTGTAATGAGGGCTTCGCTCTTGTCGCCATTTGCGAAGATAAAAAGCAGCCTCTTTGAAAAGGGTCTCAGGGGCCGTCTGCTCAAGTGGAGGATAAGGCACCAGAATTGACCAGGGTCCCTTTGGGTCTGCACTTGTGGGGAGCCAGTGCCGCATCACCGTGATGAGCTCAGGCTCTGGGCCAGACCAGCGAGCATCCACCTCTTTGCCTCCCACTTTGTGCTGTGTGTCTTTGGGCGGGTCGCTGCTCTGTGCCTCAGTGTTCCCATCTGTAAGATGGGGAGAACCTCACAGAGGCATTATAAAGTTAGGGACACTGCATTTACAGAACCTGATGCACAGGAAGCACTGGATCAAAATGGCGACGATGGTGAGCTGTCCCACCAACTCCTCAGCCCGCTATGGTTGAATGCTTTCCTCCTGCCACTCCTCTCTGGGACCTGCTCTCACTAAGACCAGCTTCTCATTGACAGATACAGTGGCCTATTTTCATTCTTCATCCTACTTGGCCTTAGTAGAGGATGCACTTGAACTTCTAGGTATTCTCCTCCTTTGGCTTCTAAGTTAATGTCATTTTCTGATTCTCTTCTGCTTTTCTGGCCTTTCCTTCTTATGTTCCTTTTCCAGGCCCCCTTCCTCTGCCTGCATTCTAAGTATTAGGTTTCCCATGGCTTCGAAGTCTGCTTTATTCATTTATTTCTGTGAAGTCTTCCTGGGTGACCCTGTCCATTCCTGTGGCTTGGGAGCCAGCAGCACGCCCCTTCTTCTCCCTGTGGCTCTTACCTGGTCCTTTCAGATCCTAGAATAATGTTGAGAAAGCAGAGACAGTTTTAGATCACAGGCTTTGGAACGTTTTTTGGACCACTCACTGTCCAATGACTCCCTGAGACACAGATTCAAAGAAATAGCCCTTCGTAAAAGGCTCAAGTCCCATCATTTCTGTCTCTTCCAAACTCCTCCTGACTCTGTGTCTTGCCGCCATGTTACTATAACAACCCACATCCCATAATGCTGAGAACAGACTGGGGGTGCGGGAGCCTTCTGTTGTTTGGAAGAATCTGACACTCCCTCTTTTCCCTGTTTGCCCCTTTGTTTGCCAGAACCTCCCCTCCTGCTGATTCCTGAGGAATCCCAGGAATCTGGAGGTGAGTTTCTACACACCAGCAAGTGTCTGTCTTCTGCCCTTACAATGGGTGAATGCGCTTTTATTTACCTTTTTAAAGATTTTTAAAATTTATTTGTCAGAGAGATAGCATGCGCACGGGCAGGAGGAGGTCTCAGGGAGGAGCAGAGGGAGAAGCAGACTCCCCACCGAGCAGGGAGCCTGATGCGGGGCTCTATCCCAGGACCCCGGGATCATGATGTCCATGGAAGGCAGATGCTTCACCAACTGAGCGCCCCCCCCCCGCCAGGCCATCCTGTGAAGACACTTTTAGGGGTGAAATTCTAGGCTGAAAATTTGTCCATCAAAATTTTGCAGGAATTGGGGTACCCAGGTGGCTCAGTCAGTTGAGCATCGAAATCTTGATTTCAGCTCAGGTGGTGATCTCAGAGTCCTAAGGTGGAGCCTACTGTTGGACTCTGCTCAGCAGGGATTCTGCTCGGGATTCTCTCCCTCTGCCCCTCGCCCTGCTCTCTCGTTCTCTCTCAGATAGATAGATAAATCTTAAAAAAAACCAAAAAGAATAGAAGGCATTGCTCAGTGTAGCCACAGTGGTTTGTTTGGGAGAATTGCATTGTCTTTCTATTTTCTGTTCCTTTTGAAACATGACCTATCGCTCCCTCCTACAAGCTCTTAGCATCTTCTCTTTATTCTCAGGGTTCTGGCGTTTTACCACTTTGTATCTTGATATATGTGTGCGCACGTGCCTCTGTGTGTGCGTACTTGTGTGTGTGCATGCGCGCGCGTGTGTGTGTGTGTGTGTGTGTGTGTGGCACATGCATGCACGTATCAGTAATGCTTGAAACAGCGTGGACAGGTCATTTGGAGAAATCTTTCCCTAATTTTTTTTATCCTTCCTTCCATCGTTTCTATTCCCTCTCTTTCCCTTACTCCCTCTCCCTACCCCACCACCTTTCTTTCAGTCAGATATTGAATCTCTGAATCAAGTCTTTCATTTTCTTCTCTTTTCTTTCCTATTGACCTCCTCTTTCTGTCCTGTTTGACTTTCTGAAAAATCTCCTGGCTTTATCTTCCATTCCTCTTTGGCTTTCGAATCCCAGTGGTCATAATTCTCAAGGACTCTTTCTGACCTTTGAATTGTTCATGTTTTAATCTTGTTTTATGGATGTGGTATCTTCATTTGTCTCTCTGAGGATATTTGCGATTTAGAAAACAAAAACACCTTCTCTTCCTTGCATTGCTTTGTTGTCTGTATTGCATGCTCTCTTTCATGTTGAAGCTTTGCTGAAGTGTCTGAGGACCCTGGACTGGTCCCCCATAGTTAGGAATGGAGCTCTAGGAAGTACTTTGGGCATGCAGGTGGGCCTCATCCGCGATCAGCCCTCACTATGGCATAATCACAGACTGAGAGCCTTCACTGGGAGACCGCCAAATGTCAACATCTAGGTACTTTTTGTTTTTTAAAGATTTATTTATCTTTAAATAGAGAGGGGGGCGGAGAGAGACAGCATGCAGGGAGAGGGCAGAGGGAGAAGGAGAGACTCTTAAGCAGCCTCCTCGCTGAGCATGGAGCCCCGTACAGGCTAATGACTCTGCATGACTTGAGCTAAAATCAACAGCCAGACGCTTAACTGACTGAGCCACCCAGGCACCCCAACATCTAGGTATTTTTTTTGAGGCATTCAGTTTTTGTAGAGATGCTGGGAGTAGGGTCAGTGAGAGGCATGGGTATCCTAGGTTTCTGTCTTCAGAAGCAGGGAGAAGGGAACCAGTGCTTCCCCTCAGCCTTTCCAGTTAATTTTCTCTAGGAAGAAACTACTAGACTGGTGGACTGGGGCTGAAGTCATGGCTTGGGTACTTTGTTCCAGCGCTGAACCCTGATCCAGCCTTCTAAATTACCCTGTCCATTCAAGTCCTGGGCAACCCAGCAGAAATAAATGGTTCTCTAAATATTCCCACTGCAGTTCTTCTGTAAGCGAGCTTACATCATCTCACTTCTCATCTTCCAAAACACTAAATATCTTCTTTCTTCTCGTCTCCCCTCTCCTTGCTCTTAGTGTACCCATATTTCTTTAATTCCTTCATATTTTAGAGGCATTTGGGGAGAGAGGAAGGAGAAACACCCGCGCCGTGCTTTCAGTGTTTAATAGGAATCATGACGGAGTTTCTCAGAGTTTACAAGGTGTTTTCAGGTACCGGCCTCTGTTTGCAGGGCAAGTGATTATCGCCACATGTTGCTCCTCTTCCACGTGGTCTCCAGACCCCGTCAGGCATTTGTCGTGCATTCAGATAAGCCTGTCTGTGCCGATGGAGTGGAATTCCGGGTCTTCAGTTCGCATTTACCGGTCTTCCTTTTAGTTCTGCCTCATTGGTGCTTCACCTTGCTCTCCGGTGCGCAGTATCCTCCCCACAAACTTGGGTTGGTGTATTGAACTCCTACAGTGGAAGTATTGGGCAAGCCACCAGACCAAATCACTGCGGGCACTTGTCTCGGGACCACGTGTCTTGCAAAGCAGCCATTCCAAAGGCCAGCTGTAGGAAGCCACCGTCACAGCCAATGCCCTTGATGTCAGCCTTAGTTGTAGGTATGGGGGAGTCGCCCCGCCAGACAGGATCCTTGCTCTGCCAGCCTGTGTTTATAAATGACCCGAGGCCCTGGGTTTCTTCTTTGGGTTGGAACGAGGTAGAGTTGGGATTGGTGAAGACGCGAATGATGTTTTTGGAGCCCCCAGGGCACTGTGGATCTTTCGGAAGTGGGTGGCTGACCCAGTTGCAGGAAAGCTAACAAGGGTGCAGCCGAATTCATGTCATTTTAGAAAGTTAGCTCAGGTCCGATCCGGGGCCAGTGCTTACTGGGCTTAGCTCCCTGTGGGCTGCGAGCGGCTGCCCCAGAGTCTGGTGAAAGACTGGATTCACTCCTATAGGAATCCAAGGGCCACTCTGGGAAGGCTAATTAAGGCACTCGAGGCCCCGAATTAGGGATTCCAGATCCGGGCCGTGCATGGCACTCACACGGGCGTTCTTCAAATCCTGACGCCAAGATGTGTCCCCAGTCCCAAGTCCAACTGAATTAGAAACTGGGGCCGGGACCCACCATCAATAGTTTCTAAAGCTCCTGAAGGGAGGAGGGACAGGGTGCAATCTAATGCCATTGTTGCTATGTAAGCAAAGAACTCACCTAAAATTTGCATTATTTTGAACTCATTTGGGTTTGGGGAAAGTGGACATAATTCATGGCACTGTCATTTTGATACACTCTTTTGCAGCTGTTTCCGTGGTGTGATGGGTGGACATTTCTCTCAAGAAAGAGAACAAAGGGGTGGTTCTTTGAATGCATATTCCAGAACATTCAGGGAATACTCCTCATGGATTTCACTCTTCTGGAACTGTGGTGGCAGAAACAGTGAGAGCCTCTGTGGGCAGGACTGGGCACTGGCCAGATGTGACTTCCCTGATGTCCCATGTCTCTCTTGGTGTGCGCAGGGCCCGTGGCTGTCATCAGTGGCGAGGAGGACTCAGCCAGCCCGCTGCACCACATCAACCACGGCATCACCACGCCCTCCTCGTTGGACGCTGGGCCCGACACGGTGGTCATCGGCATGACCCGCATCCCCGTCATTGAGAACCCCCAGTACTTCCGTCAGGGACACAACTGCCACAAGCCAGACACGTGTGAGTACTAGAGCAGAGCGCTGTCCCTTGGGTGGGCAGGTGGGCAGGGGAGGAGGGCGTGGCAGTAGACCACGTAGCTGCGGTTCTGGAACCTTCTGAGGTGACCTACCACCTGCTAAGAGACCCTCCCTGTTTGTCTCAAAACTTGAAAAATAGCCTGAGCAAGGGGTCTCCACTGGGGCAGTGTCCCCTGGGCAGAGCGGGCTCAGGGCGGGGAGCAGCCTGGATGCAGGAGGCCCAGTCCCACATGGAGAGGTGCTCCCGTTATGGTGGGGGACACAGACAAGGCTGGTCTCTCTAGGCCTGGCCTCTGCCTTCAGGCAGTAGAACCTGACTCTCCAGAGAGTAGCCCCTGAGGTTACCAGACCCTCCACCCCAACCTCCAGGAGAAGGGAAGGGAATGAAGGGTGTTGAGTCCCATTTGAATGGAAACATCTCTCTAGCTGCCCCTCCAGTGCCCCGAAGCGTGCACTTTCTGAGAATCTCCTCTTGGCCCCACTGCTAGGACACCTCACCTCCCTCTGCAGACGTCTCCCTCAGATCACAGGATTGAGGGCGCCTCGTTTCTCAGACTCTCCCGGCTCCCAGGGCCTGTCCCCACTTCCAGAGCCTCTGTGGCTTGGACCTTCCATTCAGCAGGTGGTCCTTTTGCCGTGTCCCAGCTTCCGGGTAGACCTAGCAGCCCCAGTGCACATCCTCCCCTGCTCCTGCCCTCAAGAAGTGGTCAGCTAGTTGAGGAGAGAGGACAGAGGCCCCTGGAGACTGGGAGCTGGAAGGGACGGGCTAGGTGAAGGCCTCATTTTACAGACAGGAAAACTGAGATACTGGGAGGCTGTGAGTTCCTCTTCCCTGTCTCTGGGCTTCTGCCATCAGTTCTCTTCTCTCCACTGGTTCAGAGTCTCGGCTGAGGAAGAGGCACCCCGGGTCCTTCTCTTGCCCTGGCTGAGCGCTCTGCACGTGGGCCACACCGTAGCTCACAGAACTCTTGCCGCTCCCACCTGTCCATCTCACAGCCTAGCAGGCATTCGGCTCTACACCCACCTGGGCTTCTGTTTTTCTGGTTCTGAATTTTTAGTGAGAGGATTGCCCCGGTGGGAGAGACAGGGCTCGAGTCACAGTCGTGTGCATCCCTGCCTTGGGCGTCTTTCAGAATTGGTCCCAGTGTTTATTGGACACCGCCACCCCCCCCCCCAACTAGTCAAAATAGTTGGGAGCACAATGCTCAAAACAGTTCTGCTCTGGCCAAAGGCCTTGCCTCAGGTCAGGTTCATCTTGGACGGACATGGGTCTGTTGGAAGGAAAGCTTTTCTGAGATGGTAGCACGGGGTCCAGGCTTGGTCTCGAGCTGGTGATGCCGAGCTTTCTGCAGTGATGCTGGCTTTCGAACAGAGACATTGCTCTATTGAACATATAATTGATTCTCGTTATTCACAGTAGTTACATGCAATAAAGTCACCGAATGCTGAATTAGTGGATGCCGAGCCACTGCTCCTAGGGGACATACAGGGTTAGGCTCCTGTGAATGTCTGGTCACAACATTTGTATCAACGAGTCAATACATAACCCATTTTATGTGTTCTTCTGTTGGAAGACGCCTTATTTAATAGATATTGTCGATTCATTAGCTTTGAACTCAGAGTCAGCAGCATGATGACTCAGGCCTGAACAAAGCTCATCTGCCACACGAATCTTCTCTCACACACAGATCTTGTGGAACACACCTGTTTGCTCCATCAGGAGCCTTCTTGCTCGTAGGAATTCTAGACAGCCCCTCAGCACTATGCTTGGGCAATTTTAAACAGCGAAATCACCCACAAATGGCACGAATATGCAAAAAAAATGGCACCAAACAGATGACAAAAAGAACACTGGTTTATGTTATGAGAGCTGAAACAAGAAGTCAGGGTGTCACCATGTGGGAATGTGCCCGCCCGGTGACTCCCATTTTTTCACCTCTTTCACGTTGATCAAGGACCACAGAAGTGCGGGGGGGTCTTTGTTGGGGATTATGAATGAGTTGTAGTGAGGAGGCAAATCTGTAAGTCCAGAGTCCACAAGTAATCAGGATGAACGATATGCCCTTTCGGGGAAGTTCTGAGCTTCTGGTGTAGTATCTCTGGGTCCTGTCTGGGCTCGCATGAGTTCCTGACACCAGCTTCTCCGTGGTTGTCAAATGGGGGTGAATCTTGCGCGTGGGAAGAAAGTTTCCCCTGGGCCATCAGAAAAAGTGTGAGCTTGGAGAGACCCAGGGGATCTGAGTGTCCCTTAATGTCAGGACCCCCACCCCAGCCAAGGAGCTCTGGATGTGGAGGAAAACCCTTCCTTCCTAATTCCTGGGCTTGTGATTCGAAGTAGACTTCTGAAGGATCGAGGTGGTCCTTCTGTGTAAACAAGAAACCGTCTATGGAGACGGTTTATTGATGAAGACCGGCGGGAATAAGGGAGCAAACAGTACCTCATCCGAAGGGATCACGAGCTGACTCCAGCTTGTTAAAACCCTCCGATATTAGGGAAGGTGTCCTTTTCAGGGAAGCAGGACGTTTTGGCCTGTCAGTAGACAGCGGATGGCTCCTAGTTGTTTCCCAGAAACATCTGTGGCAGCAGCAGTGTAACTGGGTCTGGCTAACCCCCGCTCTGTGAGTCCCT
Source organism: Spilogale gracilis (assembly GCA_004023965.1). Lineage (NCBI taxonomy): Eukaryota > Metazoa > Chordata > Mammalia > Carnivora > Mephitidae > Spilogale > Spilogale gracilis. The sequence continues at coordinate 117,250 of PITA01001951.1, forward strand.
GGCCGATGCCCAGGCAAGGCAGTGCTGGCCCCGTCCCTCCGCGGAGATTTACCGGCTAAGTGGCTGCTGGTCTCTGATTACGAAGGCTTCCTCGGTTGAGAGAAATGGCCCCAAGACGCATCAAGTGTGATGAGACACGATCTTAAATAATTAAAGCCACATGTGCTGGGGCAGATAAATAAGCGGGGAGCAATCGTGACTGCAGGAAAGTCTGGGATGACACCTTTGGGGGGATGGCAAGAACCGGGATTCAGGGGGAAGTGCTCATACTGTAGGCCCCCCAGGGGCTCCCCCGTCTCATTCCCTTCTGCATCCCATGTAAAAATGGGCAGCGTGGGTAGAAATGGCAGGGACATCGTGCTACGTTTATCATAAGTGGCAGGACCTTTCCGACCAGAGTGATCAGGACGCCGCTCCTTTCCCCACCCTTTTCCTCTGTCTTCCACCTGGCTCACAGCATTTTTCATAGCCTTTCAGGGCTGCAAGGATGTTTGGAGAGCACCTCGTGCCGTCCCTTATCAGAGACTCAGTGGCATTCCCAGCGTGCTCTCTGTGCTCGGTAGTGGCTTTATTCTCAGTGTTTTCAGCCTTTCCCGGGGTTCTGAAAGACCCGAATGAAGAAGCTCCTGCTTGAGGATAGGTATGGAATCTCTGCCTACTGAGGCCCCTTCATTGTTTACTGAAAGCCCCCTGGTTCTCAACAGCATCAGGAAATGGATCCAGGCCTCCTGATCACCCAGCCGATTTGAGGCTGGGTCCTACAGAATGAGACACCACAGGGCTGGTGCCCAGGGACCCCTCCCTCCATCAGTCAGCCCTGCCTTGCTCTCTTCCCCCACAGAGAGTGCCTGTTTGCTTACCTTGTGCTCACCCCCCGAACCTCTTCAGGTCCCTGCTCGTGTCTCTCTCTCCTTCCCCAGGAACCCTGACTTCAGCCTTGATCTTTTTGCAAAATTTGACCACATTCTCCTTTGTTCTCATCCTTAGCATCCGGGCCTCTCTCACTGAGCTGATTTTTCTCCCTTTCATCTCTTCAGTACGTATTTATTGAGGGTTTGTGGGAAACCTTCCTTTAGGCTTTGGAAACAGTGGAGAACAGGACACGCATGATCCCTACCGTCAGGGACTTGCTGCCAACTACAGCTGATCTCCAAGATGCAGATGGCACCCCCTGCTTCCTGGGGTCTGCTCACAGAGCCTCCGGCTTTCGCCTTCCACCTTCCTACCTGTGATTCCCCCAGCTTCTACCCCTAGTGACTTCTTTCCAGAATGCCGATCCCACGCTGCCAGCTGCTGCTTCCCTGTCACTCCTGCTTGGAGACCCCGGCTCCCCTCCGGGCTTGGCCCCCACACCCCTTTCTTCCTTTCTGAACCCTATTCATCGTTCAGCATCTGGCTCCTTTCCAACCTCTTCCTAGGCCCAAGCTATGGCAAAGCGACCCTTTCCCCCTGGGAACCCCTGGTGTAGCGTAAATGTCTCCCACTAGTCTCAAATGACTTTGAGTCAAATCTTAGGTCATCCTGTCACTTCTCAAAAATGTGTCTTCTGTTTCCCAAACCTGACTTTGAACATATTCCAGGAAGTAGCTCTCACATGTTGCAGTTCTTTGTTTCCTATGGCTGGTACAGCTTGGGACTAGGGGCTAAGGAGATGGCAACTAGTGTGGTGTGCCGGACGACGTGGGCAAGTGTATCTTCATGGCACGGGCCTTCTAGAGACAGCCCAGCCAGAGGGCAGGTGTTTTTGTAGCAAAAAAAGTTTTGTCTGCCTCAGCCGCCGCCTCTGGACCCAGCGTGAAGCTGGCAGTGTGCCTCTTGTATTCAGGTGGCCTCACACCCTCTCCCTGAGGAAGAGGTTCCCATGCTACAGAGAGAAGACAAGGGCTCAGTGAAGCTCACCCATGGAGAGTTTCCGCTCATCGCCCTCCCACTCCGGTCACCATCTCCAGTCGGCGTGGTGCATTCATTACAACCGACGACATAATCTAGTCAACTGAAGTCTGGTTCACAGAAGGGCTTGCTCTTAGGGTTGTGTAGTTGGTTCTGACAAAGCAGGGGGGTGTCCTCACCACCACAGTGTGAACAGAACGGTCTCATTACCCTGACAGACCCCCCGTGGCGCACCTGGTCCTCTCCCCTGTGAGGGGAGTGACCCTGGCAGCCAGTGGTCTTTTGCTATCTCTTGTGGCGCAGCCTTTCCCGGATGTCATATGGTCGGAATCCTTTTCCGGTTGGCTTCTTTCACTTCATAGTGGGCATTTGAGGTTCCTCCATATGCTTTTGTGGCTTGATAGCATTATTGCTTCTCCCCACGGCATAATGCTCCATTATATGGGTGTCCTGAAGCTCCTTACCTGTTCTCCTGTTGGAGGATGGCATGAGCTTCCGGGCTACTAGGACAAACTACCCCAAATTGGGGGGCTTCAAACAATAGAAATGTATTGTCTTGTAGTTTAAGAGTCTAGAAGTCTAAAGCAAGGAGTTGGTGGGGGCCACGGTGTCTCTGAAAGCTGGAGGGGAGCCCTTCCTTGTCCTTATTTAGCTGCTGGTGGCATTTCCAGTGTCCCTAGTCATCATACTACTCCAGTCCTCTGTCCTCTATCCACATGTGGCGGCCACCTTCTATGCACACCTGGCCAACTGGCTTCACATGCCCCCCCCCGCCCCTGTTCCAGTATGACCTCATGTTGACTTAACTAATTACATGTATATTGACTCTGTTTCCAAATAAGGTCACATTCTGAGGTACTGGGGATTAGAACATCAACAGATCTCTTTTTGGAGGCACACACTCAACCCATGGCTAACATCTTGGTTGTTTCCTATTTTGGACAATGACGAATGAAGGTCCTATAAACATTGGTGTGCAGGTTTTGTATGGACCGAAGTTTAACTCCTTTGCATGAGCACCTAGGTGTGTGTGGTTGCTGGGTTGTATGGTGAGAGTCTGTTCAGCTTGGGAAGAGTCAAAGTCGTAGCTCTAAGTGCCATTGGTTTTGTAGGAGACTGGCCCCCACAAGTCAGCTTCCGCTGAGGATGTCCTGGGACTTTACAGTGCATATCTGCCTTCTTAGTGTTCTTTCTGGAGTGAGAGAGAGAGAGAGAGAGAGAGAGAGAGAGAGAGAACACCTTTTCTTGTGCTCTGAACTATGCCAGCAACTGATGATGGTATAATTCTTACTGGTTATCCACATAGATGAATAGTGAGCTTACTTCACTTCTCACTTGTCACTGGTCAGAGGCCCATCAACCATTTCACTGCAAAATCAGCCCCTTGGTTGACTGACGGGAGTGTTCACTGAGACATCAGCCCCAGCGCCGGGGGCCTTCAGCCACTGATTCCCTTTCTGTTTTGGTTTCCCTGAAGCCTTGCGAATGCCTTTTCTTTCCCCGTGGGTCAAGAGCTGGCTCTCCACTTCCAGGCCTCCCTCACTGGTTCCACTTGTGCTTGGTTGGTTGGTTGGTTTTTGGTCTATTGAGCAGAGGTTCATTTTTTAAAATTTAAATTCAATTAATTAACATGTAGTGTATTAGTAGTTTCAGAGGTAGAGGTCAGTGAGTCATCAGTCTTACGTAACGCCCAGTACTCACGACATCATGTGTCCTCCTCAGTGTCCTTCCAGTTACCCTATCTCCCTATACCCTTCCCCTTCAGCAACCCTCAGTTCGTTTCCTGAAATTAAGAATCTCTTATGATTTGTCTTCCTCTCTGATTTTGTCTGGTTTTATTTTTCCCTCTATTCTTCTCTGATCCTCTGTCTTGTGTCTTAAATTTGACATATGAGTGAGATCATATAATTCTTTCCCTGACTGACTTATTTCGCTGAGCTTACTACCCTCTAATTCTAGCCATGTCATTGCAAATGGTTTTCTTTTTTGATGGCTGTGTAGTATTCCATTGTGTACATATACCACATCTTCTTTATTCATTCATCTGTTCATGGACATCTAGGTTCTCTCCATAGTTTGGCTCTTGTGGACATTGCTGCTAAAAACATTGGGGTGTACGTGCCCCTTCGGATCGCTACATTTGTATCTTTTTGTAAATACCCAATAGTGTGATTGCTGGGTCATAGGGTAGCTCTATTTTCAACTTTTTGAGGAACCTCCATACTGTTTTCCAGAGTGGCTGCACCAACTTGCATTCCTAACAAGAGTGTAGGAGGGTTCCCTTTCCTCCTCATCCTCACCAACATCTCTTGTTTCCTGACTTGTTAATTTTAGCCATTCTGACTGGGGTGAGGTGGTATCTCACTGTGTTTTTGATGTGTATTTCCCTGATGCTGAGAGATGAGCACTTTTTTTATGTGTCTCTTGGCCGTTTGGATGTCTTCTTTGGACAAATGTCTGTTTATGTTCTCTGCCCGTTTCTTGATTGGATTATTTGTTCTTTGGGTATTGAGTTTGAGAAGTTCTTTATCGATTCTGGATGCTAGCCCTTTATCTGATATGTCATTTGCAAATATTTTCTCCCATTCTGTCTGTTGTCTTTTGTTTTTGTCAGCTGTTTCCTTTGCTGAGCAAAAGCTGTTAGTCTTCTTGAAGTCCCAAGAGTTCATTTTTGCCTTTGTTTCCCTTGCCTTTGGACACATGTCTAGCAAGAAGTGGTTTCATTTTCCACATGAGTTTCTGTTGCTTTCACCCATAGTGTATTTAACTTTGTCCTGCTGCTCACCTCTTCATGCTGCTCCCCTAGATCTGCCCCGCCGCCTTCCAGGCTGATCTGGCAGCTCTCTTCTGGGCTCTTCTTCGAAGCCCCTCACTCTCATGAGGTGGTCTAACCCCTCTCTGTTGGTTCCCGCAGACTCTCTTTTATCCTTCGTTCCCTGGCCAGTCAGCACACATTCACTGATTTCTCACAAAGTGGCAGGCACTCGGCCACGGCCCTGGAGTAGAGTTAGAGGACTCCCCCTTCCTGACTCCTCTTTGGCTACATGGCAGCTGTCTGGGGGTCCTAGCCTTAGTCTCTTTCCCCAGGGCAACTGCCAGATACATTCCCCTCCCGCATCAGCCTATAAGACAAGGACTTCCACACACATCGCGGAAGCCAGAGCCCCTGGGTCTGTGGCCTGAGCCCCGTCCGCTGGAATCCGTGGTTCCTTCAGCAGGAGTCTGAAGGAGGATTGCTTGTCTCCTTCTGCTCTTCTGAGCCCACCGGCCATGGAGCTTGCCGTTTCTAGAAGAGGAGCTGCCACGGCTGGTTTCCCAGCTGTGGTGAGGAGCCCAGAGCCCATGCATGTAATGCAGTATTAATAGCGCATTGGTATGACAAAGGTTTCTGTCACCTTCTGTACTAACCGACATCGCTTAGTGCAGGGTAACGACGGCTGTTTATTCGCAGCCACTTAGCTCCGCGTAATGGACCCGCAGATGAAATATGGAAAATGGGCTCCTTTGTCTGCGAGGCTGGGGCCCCTCCTGTCACGAGGAGCAGAGGCGGTGGCCGCAGCTGCTCCTGCAGAGGGAGGCTTTCTGGGTTTTCTTGTAGCAGAAGTTCTGATGGACTTGCCTGATGGAAGGAAGGGGATCTGGTTACCCGCTGGGCCCGGGAGCTCCTCCCCTGGGAGTGTGGCGGAGAGGAGGGGGCTGGCATACCAGGGGCTGCTGGTCCCTCCCCGTGGCTGATTGAGGGGGCAGGGGGCAGGCCGGGCTAGACGTGACACGGGGCTGCGGTGGGGGGGGGGGAGCTGCGGCCTCTCCTCCTTCATTCTGCTGAATGGATCTCAATGGGCCCACAGTAGATCAGATCTTGCTCAAGGTAATACTGACATTTTGCCCTCACCTTCTCACCAGGGGTTGCCTCCAGGCCTTGCTCTCCAGATAGTCTTTCATAGAGTTTTTTTTAAAAAGATACATTTAATTTATTTTAGAGAGAGAGAGAGTGTGAGGAGGAGGGGCAGAGGGAGAGAGAATCTCAAGCACACTCTGTGCCAAGTGTGGAGCCCGACCTGGGGCTCGATCCCAAGACCCTGAGATCACGACTTGAGCTGAAACGGAGAGCTGGACACTTGACTGACCGCACCAGCCAGGCGCCCCTCATACAGCATTTTAAAGTGAGCATAAGTTAGGATTGTTTCCCGTGGATTCCTCTTCAGTCCTGTTCTCAGATACAACTAGAATGAGCAGTGGACCCCTGGGGATCCTGCAGTGCTGGGCTTGGTGAGCCCAAGGTTTCTGCAGGAGAAGATTGCTCAGGCCCATTCCCACTTAGCTTTCTTTCTAGAAAGAGCTGGAATGTGCCAGAGGAGGCTATCTTGGGAGCCAAGGCCGTGAAGTCCTGGTCCACAGACTTGTGCTGAGGGTCTCGACCCCTAGAGAGTAAGCTCTGTTGGTCACGGACTCCCACGGCCCCCGGATCTAGGCATCATGCAGGCGTGGCATTTTGTCTTGGTTCTCTTCTATCCCAGGAAAACAACAACAAAAAAAATCAAATGATGCCATTTCCCCTGAATCATCTGAATATACCCAGACATTCCTGAGCACACACCGTGGAGCTGTAACCCGCTGGTCTGGGGGACGGGCTCACCTCCATCTCCCCGAACCAAGACAACCTGCCTTCCTATTCCGTATCATGACCTCATCTGTTCGGTGCTTCCGTGCCATAATCACATACTCAAAGTTAGTAACTGCATGCAGTCATGCTAATTAAGTAATTAGGCATAATTGTGCTCACTGTAAATACACAGTAATTGGCTTAAAAAAAGTACTTGGGGGATAAGCATGTGCTTCGAGGTGGAAGAGGTGAAGAATGATAAGACCCCCAGCCTGGAGTAGTGTCATTGCAGTGCGGGCCCGTGGGAGGTTGCACCCAACAGTTCAAAGTCAGGAGGTTGGGGAGCAGTCTTTTGCTTCCTGCTCGGAGCCCGACAAGCAGAAGGATTGCTTGTCTCCCTGGCATGTCCTCAGACTTGTCTTTGAGGAGTGGGAGGATTAACTCCTCTCTGGAGATCCTCTCCAGCTCAAGCCTCCCCAGAGATACCTTTCTCTCTTCTCCAACTGGATTCTGGCATCTGGTCTGCTTTGAGGTTTTTCCGGGTGGTAACTCAGAATCTGCTGAGAAATACACACTGGGGTTGGAGAGGACTTGAAAGTTGGGCTTTATTGCCAGACCAGAAGAAATGGCTGGGACTTGAAGCCAGAATGGGCTTCTTGGTGCCCCTGCCAGAGCTCGAACTCGGGAGGCACGCACGGGAAGTGAACCTGCAGAGCAGGCGTTCCTCCTGCTGTGGGGAGGGCTGGGGTTGGCCTTACCTATTGCAGGTCAGGGAGCTCAGCCATTCTCTGGAAAACCATGCCTGCAGGGGCGATCTCCCTTTTCTGCATCAGCCCTGCTCTGAAGAGAAATAGGATGGCAGATGATGGGCCCTGCTCATCCCATCCATCAGATGCCTCACTCCTCAGAGGGAGGAGCCAGGGACGCAGGTCAAGGGAAGGGCTGGGGTCACTTCCCGTGTCTCCAAGGACATAAAAACTTCTCCTTCAAGGGCAGAGGCTGAAAGGCAGGAAGAGAGAAAAAGGAACCTCCCTCCCACCCTTAGGGAGAGCAGGGGGCTCTGTCATGAGTGGTGGTCCCTATTAGTATTCTCTTTCCAGAAGCCCTTTTCCAGGAGAAAATGATCGTCATTTCCATTTCCTCTGAATGAGCATATGAGTCATAATCCTGATGGGAGAGTGCCAAAGAGTCTGGAGGTTCTCGTTCCCATTGTGCTGTATTCTTAATGGTCAAGAACTAAAAACCCAAGTGCTACCCATCTCTTAGCCAGAAGCCCAGAGTCCAGATGTCCTTCCAACTCTTCCCCAGCTGCCTTTAACACCCTGTGCTCTGAGGGATGTGAATAGGCATTTCTCAGACCCAACGTTCCGTGGTCAAGAAAGTTCAGGAAAATGGGGATTAAGGAAGTGTCTTACTGTGGGATTCTGAGAGCCTTCAAGAATAAAGGTCATTGCAACTGTGCAAGAGGGGCCTCGGCTCTGCAAATTTCCTGGATTTATGGAGCCTCTGAGCCTGATTCTTGAGGTATACCTGTTAGCATCTTTGTGGACACAGATGTTCAGAGGAGCACATTCTGGGCTGTTTCGAGGGCTTGGGGTTCTGTTTTTGCCTCCCCAGCAGATGTGGTAAGTCGTCTGACAGAGCGCCCAGATGCTCCTGGGCCCGTCTGGCATGCACACTGTTACATTTCTTCCCAAGCCTCTGGGAGGGACAGGAAGTGGCTGCGTTCCATGGGAATGCCCAGAGTTGGGGTGGTGGCATTCTTCGGGATTTCTGGCAGAGAGCTAAGTGCCCTTCATTCAGATGGATCAGGGGGGTCTTTGTCTGTTGTTCTCTGCCTCGAAGCTCTTGCAGGTGCCTCTAACACTTCCTAAACCCCCAGATCCGGCGATGCTGGTCATGGCCAAATTTTCACTGCATTCCTGCTTCCTGCATTTCACTGTTTCCAAGCAGACTCGCCACTTGGGCTTGACGTCTCAGGGAGCCGTTCCTAAGGACAGAGGCACAAAGATACAGGATGCTGCCTCCCAAGCCAGTGTTTTCAAACCATAGACTGCAACGTCAAAGCACCTCTTTATTTCAAGAAGGGGATAAAATGCCCTTGGTGTGGAGTGGGCCAGGGCAAGGTCGCAGCCAGCCAGGAGAGTGAACTGAACCCTTGGTTATAGGGCGTCCTTTCTCATTAGAAAAGAAAGTAAAAGGAGTGTGTGTGTGTGTGTTGGTGGGGGGAGGGAACTGGTCCTTGACCTTGGTCCCAGCCCGCCAGCTCTGTCACTGCACAACTGTGGGCAAGGCATCCATCCTCTCTACACTTGAGATGAGAAAACACAAACACCTTAGCTGATACTCTGTGAGAGGCAGCAGCATGAGAATTTGCAAGTGCCCTGTCAGCCTAAGTGACATGAACATGATCGTCCTTCCCTCGACAACAGTATTTTTACAAATGTTGTTATAATCCCCGATTCAAGTACACTGTTGGGGGAAACCAGCTTGGTGATGTCAGACAGAGAGGTTCTCAAAGCCTGATATTTCTCAGAAGACAAGACTCCTTCCCTCCCATGACTTCTTTTCCCCACCTCTAGGAAATAGGATTTTATCACCCAGCTCCGGAGCCCCAGATATGCTCTTAGGAGTTAGGGATGTAATATGTTGGTTGTCAGGAAGTGATGGATGTAGATGGGCAACGGGCTCTGGCCAATTTCCTTTTGGGTTAATGAGACCGAAAAGTCGTGAGCCTAACGTGGGGATGGCAGAGAGATTCATGGTGGGATTCTTTGGTTTGGTTGGTTTTTAATTCCTTCTTTTTACCCTTCTCCTTGTCAGTGGGCATAATTTTGTTGAAACTGCAGGGCCCTTAAGCCTCTCTGCTTTCCTGTATTCCTGTCCAAGCGCCTTACACCGAGTCACTTCTGTGTCTCTGCCCTTATGGCACCTTCTGCAGTTAGGGCTTTAATGTCCATCTGCTCCAGGGACTTTTTTTGCTTGTTGTTGTTGTTGTTGTTGTTCTTCTTCTTCTTCTTCTTTTTTTTTAAGAATGTATTTATTTGAGATAGTGCATGCAAGAGAGAGGGAACCATGCACTAAGTGAGCATGAGTCAGGGGGAGGGGCAGAAGGAGAGGGAGAAGCAGGCTCCCTGGTGAGCAAGGACACCCCCCGCCCCCAGGATCATGACCAGAGCTGGAGGTAGACCCTTACTTGAGAGCCACTCAGATGCTCTTTCACTTGTTCTCATACGTGAACATTCAGCCCCTTCATTCATTCTCAGTGAACATACACGAGACCTCCAGACACAGATGTCCATGTCTGTGGGTCTTGTTGTATTTGCACGCACAGCTCATGGTTTGCACACTGTATCAGTTGAGATCCTTCTGGCTGCAAATACCAGGCCATTGTGAGCTACTGGGCTTCCACAAGAAGGAAACAGAGCATCACATAACTCAAGTAAAGAGCTAGGGAAGGTGCCCGGTGAGTGAGGGCTTCAGCTATGCTCTTCCAGGATTCTCTTGCCTTGGTCTTTCTGTTTTGCTTACCTCCAGACTGGCTTCCCTCATGGTTGCAGAATGGTGGCCAAAGCACCAGCCATCACCCCTAAAACACACAGACCAAGGACAGCACAGAGTTGTCTCCTCTCGTGTGTTGATTGAAATGGAGAAAACCTTTCCCTGAAGCCCCCCAGCAGACTTTCCCTCCTGTCTCATTGGCCAGAATTATACCATCTCCCGAAAGCAGTCACCTGCAAAGAGAATGGAATTACCACGGCATGTTAGGCTCATCCAGATTGTTCTCTGGGCTTGGGGATGGAACTCAACTTTCTCGAACTGAGGGTGGGGCTGCCTGGAGGGGAGTAGAGAGAGAACCTCCACAGAATTAGGGTTCTGTCAGCAGGGAAGAAACGAGAAGTGGCTGTTCCAAATGACAGTGGCTGCCTCTGGAGAGAAACAAGCTCACACCAGCATGCGGTCTTGCCGAAGCCTGCCGGCCTGTTCTGGGACGGAGCAGAGGCCTCTGGGGGTGGAGGCGGTAGGAGGAGGAGGAGAACGACGATCCCGGGTCAGTTCTCCTCCTCGTAGTTCTCCTTTTAAAGAGAGCAAGCTGGGTAATTTGTGGTTGTCGTCAATGCTGTGCTGGTCTGGAAAATGGTCCTGCTGATTTTCGAGGCTGTACTTCTCCGTGCGAGCAGAGAAGCGTTCCTTCACGGGGCTGGAGCTAGAGATGCTGATCTCACCTGAGCGAGCTGTGTAAGTTCCCGGGAGCTGCCGTCTGATCCTTCGGGAGCGTAGTTTCTGGAGAGTAGGTGGGAATGGGGGTGGTGAAGAGAGAGCAAGGGGGGGCGGTGAGGAGAAGAGCAGTAACAGGTCCTCAGCACCTGTCAATGCCCGTTCCCAACCAGGCGCAGAACTTGAAGTACATTAAAACCATAATAAGATCTTCTACTGCATAGTGCTTAAGCTTGGACCCTAAAGACAGTTTATATATAATAGATTATTTCCTTTTTTTACTCAAACCGTCCGAGGTTGGGACTGTTGCCTTCCCCCATTTTGCTGATAAGGAAGCCAAGGTGCAGGGCAGTTGGAGACACTTGCCGCAGGCTCCTAGCGGGGAAATGACAAAGCTGAGATACGACACATCCCGCCATCCCCTCTTCTCCTCATGAGATCTTTCTACATGAAACCTACCTGGCTTGTAAGTGTTGTGACCCCTCCTTGACAGATTACGAAACTGAGACTCGGGGAAGCTCACACTGTTTGGTCGAGCCAGCCAGGAGGCACCCCTACAGGTTTGGGCCCACGCCTGGCCCCAGGCGGCCTCCCCTTCACCACTAGCTGACCTCCATCCACTCTGCAGAAGGCAGTCCCTTCCTAGCACCCCCATGGCTCCTCTCCTCATTCCTCCCCCAGGAGGCCATCTGGAGCCCCAGAGGTCTGGAAGGAGGGCCTCTCAGAGTGGAGTCCAGCTAGCTGTGGGCCCTGGAGGGGACACAAGGGCTACAGAGGAGGAGAAGGACCAAAGGACTTGGAGCCAAGTTGGCCTCTTTCTGGGCCGGCCTCCTCTCATCCTGTCCCTGATGGCTGTGTCGCTTAATTTGTCACCCAGATTGTGGCCAGCCGGGCCTCTCACCACGCGCTGTGTTAGCTCCCATCCCCAGACCTAGAATTCCTGGTGATGCAGCAACTCTTCGCTTTGGATTCTGCTGAGTCGGGCCGCCCTAATGCCACCGGTAATGAGGAAGTGTTGGGACTAAACTCCTAATGGTTCATTGATTGGTTGAATTATGCTCAGTGTAATTCTGAAAATAGATTTTAAATATGTGCTTGGGGATTTGTGGGGATTTGTTACTTCAGAGTCTTAACTCACATGGGGCTGGTTTGGCCAAGGCATCAACGCTGGGGACACGTGCTGGCGCCGGCTGTTCCCCGCGGCGAGACCCCCCCCCCCCGGAGCCAGGACGCTTGCCGGGGGGAGTGCAGGCAGACGTGGAAAGGCCCCCCTTCCCCTCATATACACCCCTGAGCAAGGGGCTTGAGAAGGTCCTCTTGGTTGACCCAACCATTGCCAACACCTCCATTTTCTTAGAGCGGATGGAGACACGTAGATTCTGGATTCTCCCTTATACTTCCCTCTGATGTCCGGGACTGCAGAGTGTGGCCCTCTTTCCAGTTCCAAGTTTTCACAAAGGGAAGCCTTCACGAAGTCTCAGCATCTCACGTTCTGGCATATTCTGGCATCATCTGGTCTACCTAACATCCTTGACTTTTAGGTCTAAGGAGGGAATAGTATGAAGGGTCTGGTGCTGGGCTTCAGACTCCTCTGCTTCTTTTTGTCCCTGTCAAGTTAATCTGCAGACAATAGGAAAAGGAAGCAGATAACGGAGACCTCCCAATGCACTTGTAGTTACCACCCTTGTCTGCTCTTTCCCTCTAGCCTATCAGGGACCTAAAATACCTTCCACTGCTGCCTGCGGTGGGCCAGATGTCAGGGCTGAGTCTCCATGGGGTACAGTAAGACTGTATTTCTGCGGGGAGATCGGTCAGCATTCATTTTTCCAGAGCTTCTAATGCTACTTTTCCATTTTCACTTCTATCTGCAAGACTCTGTTTCCTCATATCCTTCCCTGGGGTCATTTATACCCAGCCTGCCATTAGAAAAAACCGTATCCTCGGGGAAGGGAGGAAGTAAAAATAAAACCTGGAAGAAAAGAAAAAAAAAATTATACTCTGTTCTAATAAAGAAATTACTGACGTTCTGCATTATGAACTGTATTAATTTTTAATGGCCGAGAAAGGAGCTGATTTATAATGCATCCTTCTCGGCTGCAGCGCCTGTCCCCAGCTAATAAATAAATGACAGGTCTCTTGTATTAAAAGTATCCGTCATTTTACATTGTTGGAATGTAAATGGCGGAGGCGTTGAGGGAGAGGCTCCTGGGAGCGGGCGCGCCGTGCCCAGTCGCACAGGGAGCTGACCATGGAGGTTGGCCTTGCTCTCAAACTGGACAGAAGCTCATTTCTCCCACTTGGTCTCAGCTAAGTGACCCAGATAGCCCCAGCTCTTGTGGTCCAGGGGACAGTGCATAATACTATGCCTAGGAACAGTGCTGAAGGAAACTGAAATTCCTGGTCCTTCGACAGCACCGCCCGGGGCTTCTCCCTGCGTGTCTCGACCGCGCACCCCGGGATTACGTGTTCGCAGTTGATCCTTTGTTGACGCTGATGTGTGACTCACGACTCTGGTTTGCTTCTCTGCACCTCTTAAGAAGAGAAAGAATTAATAGTAAAATAAAGCCCGATATTTATTTGTCTCTGGTTCCAACGTACTGGACGCTCATGATAGATATTTTGGAGAGAAATCTAGACAAACGCAGAGAAGAAAGTTAAACTGGCCCCACACAATGCACCTGGCCACAAAGGCTGTTAGCATGTCGATGCCCCGCCTTCCAGTCTTTTTTTGCTTGCAGAGATACGTACACAAACAAATAACACATACACACGTGTCTACACCAACGCATACGCTTGCATTCTGCAGAACGAGATCATAGTTGGCATACGGTTTTGTCACCTGACTTTGTCATTTAGCGATTTGTCGTAGACCTATATTCCATCTCATTAAAAATCATGTGGCTGTCCTGAGTGGCTGAGGGATATGTGGCCAGGGCCGTTGTCACATGGGTGCTGTGCGGCGCTGGCGATCAGTCAATCAAAAAGCGCTCCTTTGTTCTCTATCACAGTGCCAACTCCAGAGTAAACACAACGCGGGAGAAAAATGAGGACAAAAGATGGGTTTTGCACAGAGCTCATAATTATGGAACAAGTGCTCGCTGCAGAATCGATGCAGGGAGGCGGAGAGAGGAGCAGAGTGGCGGCGTCCCTGCGGGGAGGGAGTCCACACTCCAGCTGGGGAGAGAGGCCCCAGTTCCCGGTGAGCCAGGCCGAGAGCTGGTCCTAGGGACCCTGCAGCTCCTGGGGAACGGGTGTGCATAGTGAGCACTGGCTTATTTTAAGTAGGGGAGCAGAGGCTTGGGTGAAGTTGGGCAAAGGGTAGAGGATTTGACGTCTCTCGAAAGCCAAAGGGGATTGAGACAGGTGGACATAAGAGCTAAGGACCTTCCAGGACACAGCAGCAGGAGCTAGAAGCAGAGACAGGCTTTGGAGGGGTAGGGTTGGGGCGTCCTGGGGGACTTAGAGAACAGCCCCTTGGGTGGAGGGAGCACATCCTGCCCGTGTTTTACATAGTCCAGGTGACTGAAGCGACAGTGATGAATTTATTCATAGAATTTGCATTTAAATAGTCCCAGTCTTTATTTACCACAGGCTGACATTGTTATCAGTTTCTCAGAAACAGGTAATGACTTGAGAAGTTAAGGCGCTATTGACGTTATAATAAAAAAGGTAAAACAAAGTAGGTGATTCTCTTTGAATTGAGGGACAGTTTCAAGCCGACTTAGACCCCTGTTCCAGAAAGAGCGTAAGAAAATGAGCGAGATTCAGAGATTGCTGCCAGCAGGTTCGACAACTTCTGACTTATTTATATTGTCTTCATAGGCTTATAAAAATGGAAGTTTGCCTGGATTTTGAGACTAGCATTTCTGTCCTTTCACAGATGAATTTATTTCTTGATTTGTTGTGTGCATTTCTAAACATAGTCAGACCAATGCCTTTGGCTCCTAGCAAAAAAATAAAAACTGAAAAGTCTCTGAAGCCGGTAAGAAGAGGAATCAGAGGCCGTGTTCCTGGGAAGAATGTGCTCCTGTGTGGCAGGAGAGGTGTGCAGGGCAGAATCCCAGAATCATTCATTCCTGAAGCTTCAGACAGAGCCTGTCCTTTTGCCAGGGTGAGAAACGGCCACCCAGGTCAGGTCCTGCCTGGCCCTGGTTTTAGAACAAGTCAATTATGGTTGCAGTATGATCTTTACTTTTATTTTTGCCTTTAAATCTTGGACCCAGAATTATTCCAGCACCAGGACTTGGTTGAAAGGCTTTCTGAAGAGCGCCTGGGCTCCTAATGGCATTTAAAAAGAGGCAAACTGGTGACCAGACATGTCTTTGGTTCCCATGTACTTTTCATGTCCCTGCCTCGGCTCACAAAGGTAGTCCTTTTCTACTTCTCAACTTCTCGATGACTTCCTGTGATTTACAGTTGACAAAGAGAACCCGGGCGTTTTTCTTCCTTTCGTTGTCTCTGTGGAGGGCTGGTTGTTACAGCAGCACCCGTGTACGGATCCTTCTTTGAGGCATTTCAGGGGCAAACCCTAGCTGATGACCCCTGGGTGGAGAGCCTGGGGTAG
Source organism: Spilogale gracilis (assembly GCA_004023965.1). NCBI lineage: Eukaryota > Metazoa > Chordata > Mammalia > Carnivora > Mephitidae > Spilogale > Spilogale gracilis. The sequence goes on from PITA01001951.1 coordinate 132,525, forward strand.
GGAAGGTGGGCATTCCACACCCCCGTGACCTGCTTCAGCTCTGGCCCAAAGGAAGATGGTGTAAGGGATTTTTAAATGTCCTGCCACTATACAGTTTCAGCTGTCCACAGTGGAACTTCAGAAGACTCTAAGACGGTGGTTCTCAAAGTGTGATCCCCAGAACAGTGGCATCAGGGTCATCTGGAAACTTGTTAGAAATGCAAATCTTGAGCTTGCCCCTCCAGACCCACCGAATCAGAAACTCTGAGGGTGAGGCTCAGCGACCTGTGATAATAAGCCCTGCAGTTTCTTCGGATACACAGCAAAGGACCAGAAACTCGGTGTGAGAGGTTGGTAGTTGCAGCCCCCGCCCCCTGCCTGCCGAATCTGAAATATTTGAACAAGTCGAGATGTGCTTCAAGACAACTGTTGGAGGTATTTAAAGATTTTTCTAAATTCAGTAAATGTTTATTGAGCATTTAGGGAGCTCGGGATACTTCACTGGGTGCTGTGAGGATGACTGAGCAAATAAATAGATCATTTTGATGTCATTGCTTTGGCATGAATATAAGAAACACTTTATGAGCAGTGATCACATAAATCAGAGACCCTTGTCTTCAGCACTCATCGTCACCCATCTGTCCCTGGCTCCTCTACATGGGGCATTTTGTCAAAGCTTGGGGTGACTTGTCGGTGGTTAAGGTCTCCCCACGTGGCTCCAACATCACATCATGCTGGCGTCACGCAGGGACCGGCTTCTCCGCAGGCACCTGGGGCCTGTGGATCTCCAGGCCTGCCTTCTCCCCAGAGCTGACCCGGACCATGACCCAACCCCCAAGCCTCACCTCCTTGCCGAGGCTGAAGAGGTGATGTTGCCAGCAAATATCAGATTAGTGAGAATTGAATTGTGATTTTCAGAGGTTCTGAAAATAGACAAATTCAGCAAATGCCGCTTAATGTATTGAATTTAGATACATGTAACCTCTTCCTGTTCAATATGGAAATATACGCATTTCGTAAGTACTGAGAATTTTTAGTAGAGCCACATTCTAATTAGTTCCCAACTAAACTCTCTTAAATTCCTCTCTATTTTGATTTTTAAACAAATATTTTATTTACTCACTCATTCACTCATTCATTTATTTATTTATTGTGTGTGCACAAGTGGCAGCAGGGGGAGAGGGAGAGCATCTCAAGCAGACTCCCCGCTGAGCACGGAGGCCCACCCAGGGCTCAGTCGCAGACCCTGAGATCATGACCTGAGCTGAAATCAAGAGTCGGCCACTCCAACGGCTGAGCCACCCAGGCATCCCATTTTGATTTTTTTGTTTTTAAGATTTTATTTATTTGACAGAGAGAAACACAGCCAGAGAAGGAACACAAGCAGGGGGAGTGAGAGAGGGAGAAGCAGGCTTCCCGCCGAGCAGAGAGCCCGATGTGGGGCTCGATCCCGGGTCTCCGGGATCATGACCTGAGCCGAAGGCAGTGGCTTAACCAACTGAGCCACCCAGGCGCCCCCCATTTTGATTTTTTAAAAGCAAGCTGGTGACTGGTTTTTCTGATGGTGAATGGTTACCCGTGAGTAGGGATTACCGGTGTTAAGAGTGGAGAGGCCAACCAGGCAGAGGGAACAGCATATGCAAAGGTGTAGAGCTGTGTTGCGGGCAGAGTCACCAGTTCCGGATGAGTGGGGCATGAGGTATGTGGCAGACCAAGGTTATGATGGCCTGTGCCAGGCTTGTTTATCCCAAACCATTTCGAGCTAATATGGGAGGACAAGATGTGGACCAAAATGAAACAAGAACATTTGTCAAAAAAGATGGATTTTCCCCCCCTTCTTGTGTAGCATAAAGTTGGCAGTGTTGTATGACGGCAAGAATTCTGGGGGTGCCGGGGGGTCTCAGTCACTGAGGCGTCTGCTTGTGGCTCGGGTCATGATCCCAGGGTCGTGGGATTCAGCCCCAGAGCAGCCCCGGGAGCCTGCTTCTCTCTCTGTCAAATAAATAGCCCCGCACTGGGCTCCCTGCTCAGCGGGAGCCTGCTTCTCTCTCTGTCGTGTTCTCTCTCTGTCAAATAAATAAGTAAAAATCTTAAAAAAAAAATAAGAATTCTGAATTGAAAGTTTAGAAAAAGCCAGACTCAGGTAACTGCTATGGACCACGCACACACACACACACGTAAATTCCGTCACTGGAGATAAAAACAAATTTTGCTCTTTAAGTTCTTACCTTTGTGATTTCTGTTGGTTGGACTTTACGTGGACAAAAATACATTGTGGATCTTTTAAAATAAAACTCTTTTAATTTGATTTTTTTTTTTAAGATTTTGTTTATCTGACAGAGAGAAGCACAGCGAGAGAGGGAACACAAGCAGGGGGAGTGAGAGAGGGAGAAGCAGGCTTCCCGCCGAGCAGGGAGCCCGATGTGTGGCTTGATCCCGGGTCTCCGGGATCATGACCTGAACGGAAGGCAGTCGCTTAACCAACTGAGCCACCCAGGCACCTCCAATTTGATGTTTTTTAAGTTGCTTTCAGGAATAAAACTGTTAGCAGTATGTGAATATCTTCATATTGTTCATCATTTACAATAAAAAAAGGATCATTTAATTCTTCTCAAACTTTCCTTCTACTTCAGGAAAAAATATTTAAAAAGCTTGGAGAAAGGACTACCAAGGTACTTCACACATGTTTTTCTCCTTTCTCCAGGATATTCATATCTTAAATCATGGAGGTAGCAGTTGGAGGCTTGGGAATGAAGTGATATGAAACAAGAAGGCCTAGAGAAGAGCACACATTCCAAATGAGCGCCCTGGGCTGGGCTGCGCACTGGCAAAGGGAAGGGAAGGCAGCTAGAGGCTGGGCAGGCTGTCGCAAAGGGCTCCTGCATGCAAAGGTGGAGAGAGTTTGGAGAAGGAAGGTAGTGTTGGAGGTTGAAGGAGTAGACAGGGGTCAGGCTGCGAGATCAGGGGAGAGGAGCTGGGTCCTGGTAGTCTAGAGCAGAGGGATGAGAGTGAGCCTGCACGTTGTGAGGATCAAGAAGGGACTGGTAATGGGAAGCAAGCTGGAGAGCAGTGAGGTGATGGCGAGAAACACTCGAGATGGCCGCATTGCCTTGTAGTTCTCATGGCTGTGATGCATCCCACTGTCCAATGTACTGCAGTCCCTTCCTATAGCCTGCTGTCAGGTGATGTCTGAGGTGATCCCTTTCCCCTTCCTTCCTCCTTCACTTCCTTCTTTCCTTTCTATCTAAAATAATGGTGCTGTGGACATTAAAATGGTAAAATGTATCTTTTGGTGAACGAATCTACCTACCTACCTCTCTATCTGTGCGTTTCTGTTGGAGATGTACTTGTGATTGAAATTACTGGATCTGTGGTCTGCGGTTTTGTGTATGTGCGGTACAGTATTTTATTTTTATTTTTATTTTTTTTAAGATGTTATTTATTTATTTGACAGAGACAGAGATCACAAATAAGCAGAGAGGCAGGCAGAGAAATAGGAGGAAGCAGGTTCCCCTCTGAGCAGAGAGCCTGATGTGGGACTCAAACCCAGGACCCTGAGATCATGACCTGAGCCCAAGGCAGAGACTTAGCCCTCTGAGCCACCCAGGTGCCCCTACAGTATTTTTAAAAAGCTGAAGAATAAAGGAAATGTGTGCAAAGTGCCCAGCACGTAGTATTAGCACCATAAATTGAATGGTAGTTACTATCCTCATCATCCAATTTACTCTCATGTTTTTAACCACGTGGAGAATTAAACTCCTTGAATATGTCACCGAGGCTGAGATGTCTCCCAGACCTCTTTAGCTATAAAGCCTCACAAATATATGGGCCGTGACAACTGTCTTCTCACTAGACTAACTACTGTCCCTCAGCTAGCAGACCCTGTGAGGGAGATGGAGAAGAAAACCAGGAGTCTGTCCTCCAGTGGCCCAGCATTGACATCTCTGTCCTTCAGTCTTACTTTATTTCTTCTGTGGGCCCAGAACAGGGATGGTCTATGAAGTCTTGGGATATCTGAGCTGCTGCTAGTGGAAAGGGGATCTTCCAGCAGGGACTGCAGAGGGAGGTGATGGTCATGGAGGTGGGTCTTATTTATTCCATTTCCCGGTAGTGGTCAAGATAATATTTCAGTAACTGATAGGACTTTATGAATAATGGAGCATGGATCAGAGATATTGTAGCATCTGTTTAATATGAAAAATTGCTGGGGGCAGAGCCCCGGTTACTCTTCACTGCAACTCCATGGCTACCAAGAACCGGGATTGCCGGGAGACTGCGGTCGAGGACGGGAAAATAGACTCACTCGTTGGAGTCACAGAATTTAAAATGTGACATGCTTAAAGGTCACCCTGTCCCGCGGATACCGAATATTTATGCATCCTCAGTTGTCTGCCTTGGAATAACCTGGGAGCTTTCAGACTACTGTGTCCTGGCTCCCCAGCCCACAATCCTGCTTTGTGGTCTGGGTGTGGGCCCGCCCGCATCTTGGGGATCAGCTGCACATGCAGATTTTGCACCTGCTGATCTCGTCCTGGTCTTGTTGCTTTGCAGTTGGGGAAGCCCTGTGTGGTTAAGACACTTGTCTCGAGACACATCGTGTTTTGGGTACCACTGTTAGAACTAGGACCAGCTGCTCTACCTTGCTGATCACTTGAATTTCCCTCCCAACATCCTGCACGTGGATGCTTCTTCCAGAAGCACCTTTATGCCTCTCTCAGGCTCCGCGAGGATAGTCCCTGTTGGTTAGTCTCAGGATTCTCCTCTTTTTTTTTTTTTTTTCCCTCCCAGATAAACCCAATTCAGATTAATTTTAGCTTCTTCCTTTTTGGGGATGCTCTCCTTCTGAAACGGAACCTCCTTTTTCCTAGTTGTATGAAAATATTTTGGTTCTGTTGGAACTCCGCATCTCTACAAAGATGTGAGCACGTCATCTTGGTAGACCATTCCAGGGCAAATGCTCCTGCCCACGACGCTGGGGAGCCATTTGCCTGGTAACCAAGGACTCCTGGGAGTGGCAGCATCACGGGGCCGAAGGAGCCTCTGGTGTCTGCTGTCTCCACCCAGTTTGCAGCTGAGGTCACTGAGGCATAGAGAGGTCGAGTGGCTTGCCCCCAAAACACAGCTGGTTTTTGTGTGGAAGAGAGAAAGAACTAGAAGGCAGGTCTTCAGATTTCACTGCCCAATCCTTGTTTTGACTCAAACGAATACATTTCTAAAAGAGGAATTTTAGTCACCTGGAAACAGGCTGAAGGCAGGAGATAAAACAGGTCTCCTGAATGCAAGTCTTGCCTTATGTTTCAACAAAGTCCTCATTAGAGAACCTCAGGATTGAATGTGGCATAGAAGACCTTTCTGTGGATGTGTTTCCCTCCCCAGCAGGTGGGCGTCCAGTCAGCTTCTTCTCCTAGGGACCAGAAGCTTCCCTCTCCAGGTGACCTAGAGAGAGAGAGAGACCCTATCTTGACCCCAGAACCAGGCTTCTGGGGATCCATTCCCTGGATCTCACTGTTCTGCTTGGAAACACTCAGCAAACAGGCCCCGCGGCAGGACCCTGGCTTTGACACCAGGCAGTTGGATAATCCACTTCTGCTTTGGAGCCTCTCTATACAGTGGGGATACCAAGGTGACCGTGCCAGAGAGTGGTCCCCAGCATCACGGAAGCGGTCACGGAGCTACAGCACATCCCCACACAAGAAGGCCCTTGGCCTCAGGTGCACCTGTTCAAGTGGCCCACATTCTCTCAGCAGCCTCCCAGCATGCCTCTCCATCTAGCACTCTTATGGGCTAGGCCTCCTTTTCTGTGCATGAGGAAGTGAAAATCTCCCATGGAGTTACCATCATGCCTGAGAGGCTGTGCTGTGTTCAGAATCCACGTCACTGGGGACTGTCATGGGCTGTAGCTCCGTGACCGTGCATGTGTGAGTGTGTGAGTGTGTGTGTAGGCACGCACTCACGCATGCACATGAGTCTTTGTGTCTCTTCGTGTCTCTGTGCTCACGTGTGTTTTCCCATACATCTTAGAGTCAAAGCCATAGATGTCCTGGCCCATTTTTTGTATCAAGGAGAGGCTCGCTGCTGTTTTCATCCCAGAACCAGGCCATCCCAGGGGGCTGGGATTCTCAGGTCGTCCCTTATTTTCACCAGAAGCTGCCTGCACCATGTGTGCCCGGGGAGGGCTGCTGCCCCCAGACAGGACTGCCTCTTGGCTGAGACCACTGCCTGCTGCCAGAAACCCCCTTTCCTGCCCTCTTCGGTGGGCACGACCATGGCCGTCCATCCACCCTCCCCCAGCTCCCAGTAGGGCCTGTCCTCGCACTGGGTGCTCCGCGAAGTGAGCTGCCTGAGCCGCTCCTCCGAAAAGCACTTTGCCATGAAGACACCTGAGACATCTAGGGTATTAATAGCTGCAAAACTCTCCTCCCTGTGTAATTTAAATCCCTCTCCCAAGTTACACTCTCACGGAGGGAGTGGGAGAGGAGGAGAGAAAAGCCTAGAATAATTCTGCGAGGTTGTGGGAAACAATCTGGGGGGAGGATGACTGAAGTTTTCTTATTTAATCACCCACCCTACCGCCTGCTGGATTTGGTGAGGAGCATTTTTAATTTTCTTTTTTTAAAGTCAGGGGCTATTTTGACAATTACAAATGCTGCAAATTACGCGTGTTCTGAGGTACGCTGGTCCTGTGAGGAGCTCTGGAGGAAGGGGTTCCTCTGTGAAAGGATTTAGGAAGTTCTGTATGGCCTGTCAGCCCCTTAGCGTGCCCCGGGACATGCCAGAATATTCGAGGATGAGATATCCTTCTTGGGACAGACTCGTTATGCTCTGGTTAGCCTCAGATATACCGAATTTCTTTGAAGAAAGATCCCGTCAAATGTACAATGTTGAAGAGTAAAAATCTTAGTTGAGGGGCAGTGGACTGTTATGGAGATTGAGGTATAGACTGTAGTTGTAGGGGGAGAATCGGGGGGCCTCAGCTCATGTAAGGGGAAGGGGGAGATTCCTTACCAGTATCTTTTTCTGATGTCTTATCTGTAAGGTTGTGGGACATACAGATGTCTGTTTTTTTAGGATTTGAAGACTACCAAAGGGGCCCCTTCAGAGTTAAAATATTAACTCCGATTGAGGTTATCCATTCTCTTCATGGGACCTAAAAGGTTTTACAGAGAAGGGAAAGGGGTTCCCATAGACTGTGGTGGGAAAGCCCTTACAGAGGGTAAAATCAGGTGGCTTTGTGAAGCCGTCCATGAAGACCAGAGTGATTCTAGGGCAGATCAACTCTAACCTTTAGAGATAGGTCTGTTTCCAGACCCTTTGACAGAGTCACTGGCTGCTGTTTGAGGAGATTGACAAGGGAAACCTGTCCCCAGAAGACTTTTATCCTAGCACAAGTATCCTGGGTGGTGACATTATTACTTCATGGGCTCCTGTAGGACCATCTGACATCTTGACTGACCTGAGGTCAAGCTCATAACTTGCCTGGTTCCTTCTCAGGGCAACATGGTGGCCTCTACGTAGGCCCCTCTGGTGGTGCCAATGTGTCCAGAGAGCATGGGTGAGGAAGACCAGTGCGTGTAGTTAGCAGGATGGGTCCCAGTGAGCAGGGAGCCCAGAGTCAATAGAAGGAAAAGAATGCCGTAGAAAACCTTTGGTGGTATACAAGTATAGGTTTAAATCCCAACTCTTCTGCCATATCTTTACATGTATTACTTAACCTCACTGGGCTTCATTTCTCTCATCTAACATGAGAATAATAAATGACATTTTGCCAGGCTTGGGAAGATTAAATGGCATGCCATTTCCCATATGGAATACTCCACTGGTTGATAAAATCTGTCCACTCCTTCTGCTGGCACCAATCAAAAGAAGTTGAATGCTGATGAGACCATCACTTACTGAAGTCCATCCTCCCCCCCTGCTTCTACAACTCTGATCATGTTCACATTCTTTCCAGCATTTCAAGGCTGAGTTACATAGAACCTTTAGGTCTGACCTCTCACTCTCTATGCACCTGCTCACTTCAAGATGTAGGTTTGACCTCTCACACTCTACGCACCTGTTCACTTCGAGATGTTTTCTCTCTCCTCAGCCTTCCCTGGTGTTTTCATATCTGTCTTGCCCTGTGGAAGGCAGTGGCGTACACACTTTTTTTGATGCAAGTGTGCCTCGAATTGGCACAAGGGTGGGACAATGTGTTCTTTTTCCAATAGCTGTTTTGATAATGCTTGGCAGTGTGTTGGTGTTTTTGGCCAGAGTAGCGCATACTGAGACCATATCCTCAAGGAATTCTTTTCAGTCTGTCCTAAGTCTTTTTTCTAGGCTGCATGGTTTGGATTTTCCATTGATGAAAAGCACTTCCCTTTCCTTGTCACATGAAAGTTTATCTGTCCATTTTCTTGGCCACTCCTTTCCCTCTGTGTTGCTCAAGGCACATGTAAAAAGTCTCTTGGGATCTTCCTGTACTTTAGACTTTTTTTTTTAAAGCATTATATTGCCCAAGAGAATTTAGGATCATCTAAAAATCAGAGGTGCTCAGGTGTTGTCCTGGAGATCAAGGATGCCAGGAGGTCCACCGAGGGTGGGGAGAACAGGTAAAGAGTGAAGGAGCTTGTGATGGGTGAAGTGTAGGGCATTGGACCAGCTGGAGGATGGCACAGATTCTGGGAGACAAGACTGATAAAGTAGATCCCATGGTAGATCTGTAGATCCCACAGTCTACACACACAGCAAACAGAGGCACCCCCAAGAAACCCAGAAAGGCTAACAAGGACACTTGTCCTGTCTGTCTTTTGTTGTGAGTGTGTGACCCTGAAGCAGGTAATTCTACCCTTGACGGGGGAAGTGTTTCCAAGAGATTCTGACCAGTATCCCCTCTGCAATGATATATCTCCTCAATTACCATGGAGACTTCCATTTTAAAAATAGCCATTGGGTAGAATCTTAGTGCAAAAAAAAAAAAATCCAAATATATCGTAGCAGTTGGTTCCCTACACCCTTGTGCCTATTTACTCCCTTGAGGATTTTCATCAGGTTTGACTTTTCCTTATGAAGAACGTGTTTATTCCTCCATATGTTCTATTGGCTTCAGCAGTGAGTGATTCCCTGGTTGAAAATGTGTTTCATGGTCCTCTTGCTTCTTGGAGGAACAGAGTGTTGTAGTAGTTAGGTGTGTAGCTGCTGGAGGCATCTTGCCTGGTTCAAATCTCAGCTGTGCCTCCTAGTAACTGTGTAACATTAAGGAAGTTACTTCCCCTCTCCCTTTGCCTCTGCTCTCTCATCAACAGAATTAGGCCAGTGCATGGGGCTGCGTCTTGTAGTTTAAGTGGTCTAAAGGAAGTAAAACCTGGCAGGTGCTCAGAACAATTCCTGGCACCTCGTGAGCCCTGAGAATGGGCTAGCTAAGATTTTTCTTTGGGGAGCTCTGAATCATACTGGTGTACAATTTACCTTTGTGGCCTTGGCTCTCCACAAAGGCAAGTGGACAGTTTAGTCCACAGGTCTGTAAGTTTGCGGTATTGCTTCAAGGCTCAGAGGTGCTTCTTCTAGGCTTCTCAGTTTATCTCCACATAGTTGACAACTAGATGTAGAGCATTCTGTGTGTGCTCCACGATCTGTGAGCTTCAAAAGGCAAGGGAGTGTCTAGCATCTGATTGCCTCAGTAAAGTTAGTCACATAACACAATTTTAGCATGTTGCCCTTAATAGATTGAAAGTCTTCTCTCTGGCCTTGGAGGGTTTTGCAAAATGGCACTTGAGTATTTGGGATTCACTGAATAGGCCTTCATTTGGGCTTGCTTGCTTATCTCCCCAGTGGTCCTTTCTCTTCTCTTAGCTTGGGGAGTTTGCTTTTTGTTTTTGTTTTTAATATATCCATATCCTGGTTATGATAGGCTGAGATTTGCCTGATTAACCATGCTTTTTGTTGTTGTTGTTGTTGGGTTTTAAGGACCTGGATATTGAGTCATAAGAGTCTTATTTTCCCTAGGCTTGTATACCTATTTGTCTTTTGCTTTTTGACTCCAGGATCAAATATCTGAGGATTAAAGCAGAGATCCCAAAAATTCTCCAACCGGCAGTTCCTAGTTCTGTAGACAAGGCTATTGATTGGGATGGGAGTCCCCTGTCCTTCTTATAATTCCTAGAAACCTCAGTCAGCAGGGATGAAGGTTGGAGCACATAAATAAACACTATCAGCAGCTTCACCATTTCCTTGAAGGAAAAGTCAGGTTGTTGGTGGAAATTTCTTAAGCAAGGTCTTCCATCACCCATCCTTGAATGAACTTATGTCTGTCCTTTGAGATTTTATGGTGGTACAATTCTGTATGATCCCGAGTGCTTTATGGCTTGAGGAGTAGAGAAGTCTCAAAACAGCTCAGTTCTTAGATTTTTCACTTTGAAAGAAAAAGTGTCCTTCATAGAGAGGTCATCCTTTTCACACTGCCCATGGCCTTCTCTATGAATACCTCCCATGAAGACTTCTCATGAATACTTCTCCAGGAATACTTCCAAGGATGGGGAGTTCAGAACCTCCCATGGGCCACTATTGTATCAAGGCATAAATATTCATACTTTTTAAAGTTTATTTTTTTATCAAATATCATTTTCATTGAGCAACTGGTGCACATTTATGGATTGTAAGGATTGCAAGTATTATTAAATGGCAATACTTGCCAAACTGACTTACAGATTCAGTGGGATCTCTGTCAAAAATCCAAACTGCCTTTTTGCAAAAATGGACATGCTGGTCTTAAATATGCCTTAAAATGTCAGGGACCTGAGACAGCTGAACAATCCTAAAAAAGAAGAACAAAGTCGGAGAACCTAGACTTTTCTGTTTCAGAGCTACAGTCATTGAGACAGTGTGGTGCTTGGCATAAGCATAGACATATGCATCGGAGGAATAGAGAGATCCCCAAATAAACCCTTATGTATGTGTTCAGTTGATTCTCAACAGGGTTGCCGAGACAATTCAATAGGGGTAGATAGTCTTTTCAGCAAACGGTGCTGGGACAGTTAGATATTCACATGTGAAAGAATGAAGTTGGACCCACTTCCACACAGCATACACAAGAGTTAACTCAGAATGGAACCAAGACCTAGATGTGAGAATTGAAACTACTAAGCTCTTAGAAGAAAACATATAAAAATCTCTGTAGCCTTGGGTTAGGTAATGGCTTTTTAGATCTGACCCCAAATGCATGAGAAACAGAATAAAAATATATAAACACATTGAACTTAACCAAAATGAAAAACTTTTGTGCTTCCCATATACTGTCAAGAAAATGAATAGACGGTGTACAGAACGGGAGGAAATATTTGCAAATCATGTATCTAATAAGGGAATTATGTCCCGAATATATAAAGAACATTTACAACGTAACAAAAAGACACATAGCGTAATTAAAAAATGGGCAGATGATTACAATATTTTGCCAAAGGTATACAAATGGTTAATAAGAACATGAAAAGAGGCTCAACATCATTGGCCATTAGGGAAATGAAAACCATAGTGAGGTATCGCTTCACACCCATTACGATGGCTTTCATCAAAAAGTTGGACAAGGACAAGTGCGGTGAGGATGGGGAGAAATTGGAACGTTCATACATTGCTAGTGGGAAGAAACACAGTACAGTCCCTTTGGAAAAACTTTGTTATTTCCTCATAATGTTAAACACAGAGTCATCATAATGACCCACTAATTTCACTTCTAGGTATATGCAAGAGAATTGAGAACATGTGTCATACAAAACCAGAGTTCTGATACATGGATGAGCCTTGAAAACATTAGTTAAGTGAAAGAGGCCACACACAAAAAAACCGTATATCTCATGAGTTTCTTGATATGATTTGTCCAGAATTAGGCAAAGGCATGCGGCAATAGGTTAGTGGTGGCCGGGGGAAGGCGAGAGGGATGAGGAGTGGCTGCTGATGGGTCTGCATGGTTTTGTGAGTCTGTGGGAGGATGATGAAAATGTTCAGGAACTACCTAGGCTAATAGTTGCACTGTTTTTGAATATACTAAAAACCACTGAATTGTGAACTTGAAAAGGGTACATTTTATGGTTTGTGAATTATATATCAATTTTTTAGATTATAAAAATGTGGACATTGACCAACTCGAATAGATGCCTGCACCTTGCAGGGGCTCTTGTTGCTGGATGTTAGAGATTCTCGGAAGGGGGCTGAGGAGTTGGCTTAACAGTGTTGAGGGTGTGGGTACTCAAGGATGTGGCTAGTTGCCAACTGGTGTGGACCTACTTGAGCTTTGTAACAATGCGACGAATGGACTGGCACATACCCACTGGCCATTAGGTGTTGCTTGTAGCCCGAATCCTATGACTCCCATACCCTACTGGGAGCAACAGAGAGCCTGTATGCCTCACACACAACCAAGAAGTTTGAGCTCCAGGGGCGCCTAGGTGGCTCAGTTGGTTGAACGACTGCCTTCAGCTCAGGTCATGATCCCGGAGACCCGGGATCAAGTCCCACATCCGGCTCTCTGCTTGGCAGGAAGCCTGCTTTTCCCTCTCTCACTCCCCCTGCTTGTGTTCCCCCTCTGGCTGTGTTTCTCTCTGTCAAATAAATAAAATCTTAAAAAAAAAAAAAGAAGTTTGAGCTCTGAAGACTCAGAATCCCTAAGTCTGTGCATCAGGAGTTGATAAAATAGCACTCCAATCAATATTTTTGAGTAGAGTCTCAGAGAAAATGGTGGGAAAGTGCCTAATTCTACTATACTGTACTATATTATAATGTAATATGGAAGCCCTTCTCTCTCTCTCTCTCTCTCTCTCTCTCTCTCTCTCTCTGTCATTCCCGCTGCCTACTCCGTCTCTGAGAAGGGTCATTGTATTTCTCAGGAAGCCGCTGTTGTCTGTCCCAATGCCATTTTCCTCATCTGAGTTCAGAATTACATGACCCTATCCCAGGTCTCAGAGATATGTCGTCTTGGAGGTAAACTGTCCCAATGCAATAATGTCCTCAGCCATTCATCAAACCCATACCCACAGCAACTTTGTGTAACGGCGTCCACTCTCTTCCTCCCAGGAAATAAATACATGGCTTGATGCATAGGAAACGAAACTGACATGGGAGAAGAGAAGACGTCTGCATGTTATTTATTCAGTGATACCCCGTCTCATTGCAAAAAGTGTTTGAGGCAGTTTTCACAAATGTAGGCGAGCAGTGAAAGAAGATGAATGAAGCAGGATGACAGTATCTGGAAATAGGGGGAATAAGTGTAAGGACATGAATTAAAACGAGTGGCAAGAGTAGCCTTTAAGGGTGTGCTACTAGAGGGGACTTGCCTGTTTGGCTCTGGGCGCCCGAGTGGCCAGAGCACAGAGGTGGGCATCACAGACTATAGGCAGCTGTTCAGAGGAGAATAACTTCTCCAAATGTTGTGGCCTAACAGAAGCTTCTCCCACAGCACTTCATAAGAACAGAGTGTGGGATGCAAAATTATACTCACCAGCATCCTGCAAATAGATCCAATGGTGCACCTCTTAGGCATGTCGGTTAAAATACCCTTTGATGCAAGTCAGTGGCTTCATGCCCAAACCTACTGCCCAAAGTGGGTGGATGGGTGGGTGGAGGAGAGAAGGCTTTCAGAAGCACCCACAGGAACCTTCTCTTACTCTGGAAAGACCCAGGCAATCCTTGCAAATGGGGGCCTGATCGGCTTGCCACCTCTGATCCCAGTTCAGCAGTCTAGGGCCTCACTGGTCAGCAGAACCCTTCCCGTCCCCCCGCCGCCCCTGCCCAGGCTTTTCTTCCCAGGCTTCTTGGAACTTGATCATGTGAGGCAGTAAATCACTGAAGTCCAGAACAAATCTCATTTGACATTTTTATCTTGACTCTTCTGGGGGCCTTTAATTAGCATGATTGCCATGTGGGAGATTGCTCAGATGGAATTTGCACTGCTCTTGGTTGGCATGATGGTTACTCGGGTTGCTCGAGTTTCTGTTCCTGGTCATCTAGGAGAGGCTCTGATTAAAAGTGATTAAAACCCCTTCATAGGGTCTAGTAAGGGGTGGTTGACAACGTATTGACATGGATTTAAAAATGCATCATAACATAGACTCCCATACGTCTCAAAAACTTACTCCTAAGAGTTCACAATGGCTTGTTTGCCTCCCTGGCTCCCCGGCACCGCGGTACCCACGGCCACTGCATAGTAATACTCCGCTGTGTGGCCACTGCCCCACAGCTCACGCAGCCGCGGTGTCCTTGGCCACATTGCCCTCAGCTAGGATGTTCTCAGCCCTTGTTGATAGTCCACTGGCTTTGGTGAGCATCAGAATTAGTCACGATCCAAGATGGAACTCTGTTTATCCTGAAGAGCCCTGATCCCACTCATTTCTGTCTCCTCTAACTGCATTGATGTGTCCTGCTCCCGTGGAGCACATTATGGTGGCGGTTCTCAGCCAGGGTGACTCCGCTCCCCAGTGGATACTGGAGAATGTCTGGAGACAGAATTGGTCGTCCTGATGGGGTGGAGGATGCTACTAGTATCTAGGGATGTTCTAGGGAACACCCTGCCATGCACAGGACAGCCCTCCACAATCAAGAACGATCTGGCCCCTGCCTTACTAGGATCAAGACTATGAAATCCTACACTGTAACTTTCAAAGCAGATTTCCACAATTACGTTGTTGAGGGAAAAGGTGTAAAAGTTTTATCTCCATCTTACAGATCAGAAAATCAAAGCGTGGAGAGAGAATAATCCTTTCCTTTCCCTCAGTGCTGGGCCATCTAGCTCTTATCATATTGCCATTCACACAGATTACATGGGATGACGTGAGCCTTGGGGTCTCTACAAGTGTCCAGAAATGGTACAGGTTTTACCTAAAGGCATATAGCACATCTCTGGAGAAATTGTGACATTAGGTGTCTTATGTATAGGAAAGGTATCCCAATTTCTTATCTTTCCTCTGGATATCAGAGAACACATAGCCATCAAAAAGTACTGTAAAAACATAAGACTTGGTCACACTGGATACTTGGGTAGGAGTAAGGTTATTACAGTGGGTAAAAACATGATTATTTGCACAGTCTAACACCAGGTGACACATTCACGTGCTTTGGGGACACTGGAAGTTACATAATGTATGACAGTCTACTATGACAATAGGGAGGGGTGTGTTTTTGGAATTAAGAGCACATGATCTGCCAAAAAGCGTTCATATAAAAATACGCCCCTTGACTATCTGTGTGTCTGTCTGAGTGTATATATGCAGGTGGAATGCCTTCCAGGGCTTATCAATTTAGTGGGATGATAAACCTGAGAAGGGTCACACAGGGATGATAAGAATGTAACTATAATCACACTATCACTGCCTGGGGATTTTAAAGGATTTGTAGCATTAAGAGACTGTGAGAGAAGGTTCAAAGCAAATGTCTCCTTACCATTTCAGTGCCTTGTCTCCCTTCTTAGGGCACACATGACTGTCATTGCACAATGCCTATGGGTCACATTTGCAATTAGCCTCTAATCCGTGCTGGATTGTGGCCAGGCACTTCACATATATACCTGTAACCCCATGGTTACCACCATTCTCATGACCCTCAGGACACGGTGGAAAGACCGAGCTCAGGAGGGGACTGACATCCCTTGTGCGTGACTCACACCTTGTTGACCACAGAAGTAGAAGTGAAACTTGGGGTGGGCTCATTCTCCTTTACCGTGTTGCCTAGTTCACCATTCGTGGCCGTTGTACTTTACTCTTTGTTCCTCCATCAAGAAAAAGACACTCATCCTCATTTGAAGAAGAGGAAATGGGGCCACGAAGGCATTGAGTGAGTTGACTATGGTAATAGTTTAGAGCACAGAAATCACATCTGCGTCCAAGGCAGCCAGTGCACTTAGAGGATTGTAGACACAGGGAAATCCCCACATAACTCACTCTCTCTCTCTCTCTCTCTCTCTCTCTCTCTCTCTCTCACACACACACACACACACACACACACACACACACACGTACATTTCTGAGAGAAATTGACCCGACATTAGTCTCTGTTCTTTTACTGATCTTATCAAGGCTAAAGCAGCTCTGCTGTGGACAGAGTGCACTACAGTGCTCAGAGCTGAGAACTACTCCATGTGCTACAGTGCGAGCTTGAAGAGTATCCTTTAATGGTTGGCGTCTCGCCTTGGGTCTGGTGAAGGGAAGTCAAGGACTCGTCAGGTCTTTAATTCCTCTTCTAAGTGTCACCACACTTCCTCCAAAGGGTTACAGGCCTGCTGTCCTGGGTGTATGCTGAAAGATCACCTGTCTTCCCACACCTGCTCCTTCCCAGATGGTCCCAGTGTTGCCGCTCTTCCTCTTATTGGTTGAACTGCCCAGACCCCACCTCTTTACCCACCTTCTATCAGATGCTTCGTTTTCTGATTTGCCTCAGTTAGCTTTGCATCTCTCTGGCACCACCCTATAGGCTCTCCTACCATGATCCGGGTCCTAATTTACCACTATTCAGCCTCTTACAGGTCACCCTTTAACCCGGAGGGCCCCCCGCTTCACAGCCCGCAGCCCCAATCTAGGCCACCACCTGTCTTTGCATAGTGCAAGAGCTAAGAAAGTTTTTTATATTTTTAAATGGTTGGAAAACTATCAAAAGAAGAATCATCTTTCGTAACCATGAAAATGATATGAAATTCAAATTTCAGTGTCCATAAATAAAGTTTATGGGAATACAGCCATGCTCATTCATTACCAATCATCTGTGGCTGCTTTCGCTCAACGGCAGAGTTGAGTAGTTACAATAGGGATCCGGTAGCCCATAAAGCTGGAAATATTTACTATCTGGCCCTTGACAGAAAAGGCTTGCTGGCCTCCGCCCTGTGCTGTTGACCACCCCCCCCTTCCGTCCACCCTTATCTGCTCTCAGGCTAAAATCGGTTTCAGCTCCTTCAAGACTCACCCATCACCCCAGCTTTTGAAGTTCCTGAAGATCTGCCCCAAGCTCATTGTCTCCTTTTATTTTCCAGTGAGAACCTCCTTCCTCAGGTATACCTTGTACCTCCCCACTAAGACCATCCCTCCCACTGTTCTTTCTGCTGGGAATACCTTTCCTTTCAATATCTTTTACGGAAATCTTCTCTCTCCTTCAGGCCTCACCGAGAAAGCAACCTGCCCCAGGGAGGTTGAGTGTCCCACTGTAGTTAACGCCTGGGGGTGCTTTCCGGACACTGCTCTCCTGGTGGGAGGTCCTTTCTGTTTCAGCCAAGGCCAGAAGGCCCTGACTAGGGTTGAGGTCCCAAGGGTGTGAGTGCCCCATGCCCCCATCACATAGAGTTGGTGAGTGGATCATCCCGGCCCCTGAGGATCCTGCCTTCCCCAGCGTGTCATTCATGTGAATTTACAGGAGGTTTGTTCTCCCAAAACTATGTGACATTATTTTGAAAACGGGAAACAGAAGTTCACATTGGAAATTGATTTTTAGCATTAAGTAGTAGGGCCATTGTCGGTGGATATATTGTTCAAGATAAAGCCCTTAGGCACGAATCCACCCATGCCATAACTCTTGATCCATCGTCTATCAGTCTTCACTTGTCCATCCATCCGTCTTCAGCTGTCTGTCATCAGTTCACAGCAGTCCAGTCTCCTCCGTTCTCTTCACTCCTGTCACCTGAGTGGCAGAGCCCCATTTTGGTGAGCTTCCTCACAGGTTATCCCCAATACTGTCTTCCCACTGCCCCTGCTGAGCTTGTTCCCATTTCTCCCTTCCTCCTGCCTTAGCTGCCAGCTGAATCATACTCTTTGCTTTTCTGGAAAGACGTCCCTGTCTGAGTTTACTGGGGCTTATATAACACGATTCCACTAACTGGATAGCTCAGAACAACATTTCCTGTCTCACAGGCCGGGCATCCAAGGCCAGTGTGGTGGCAGAGCCACGCTTCCTCTGAAGCCACCGGGGAAGGGTCTGTTCCGTGCCTCTTTCCTGGATGCAAGTACCTTGCTGACACTCTTGGGCATTCGTCCTAGACACATCATCCCGGCCTCTGCCTTCATGTTCATAGGGTGGCGTGAGTGTGTGTATGTACGTGTGTCTCCATCCAAAATTTTCCGTTTTTATAAGGACACCATCATCATGGATGAGGACCTGCCCTCATAGCCTCACCTTAACTTGATCATCTGCAAAGACCCTATTTCCAAATAAAGTCATATGCTAAAGTACTAGGGTTATTTTTGGGAGAAGGGCACAAATAAATCCGTACAATCCCCCCCGAAGCTGCTCCCACCGTTTGGAATGCCCTTCCCCTCCCCCAGGTATTTCTGCCTAGAGACTGTGTGTACCACCTCCTCTTTCCCCTCACATGTGATCACTTCTCCACTGAACCACCCTCCCAGCTCTGGGTGTGTACCTTTCTCTTGACACCCACTGGAGTATATCCTATACCCAAGCATTTGTTTTAGAGGTCTAAGTGACTGTAAACTACTCTCCTCCTTTTTTTTTTTTTCTTGGCTCCTGGAAGATTGATACTCAGGTATTTGGAAAAAAATTATTGCCGGGTAAGCTTAGGCAGGTGTATCCCTCACACTCTTGGCACTGGGTTTTAAGCTTCTCATCTAGGGCAGTAATTCTGTCTTACTCATCCTGGTATTCCCTCTTCCTTTTTCCCATTCTGAACATAGTTGCCATGAGCATAGGCAGCCTCCAGCACAGGTCAGCCATTTGGAGACTTGAAACATAATGGGAGCAGGGATCTGAGTGTGTATTTGCTGGTCACAGTGCCTGTCACTGCAAGACGCTGAGGCCACTGTTAATTTGGGTCTTTAGGGAGATTGCAACACCTATGCTGCCCCAAATGAGTCTTTTTTGTATGTCTGTGTGTATATGCATGCTTTGATTAAAGAAATTATAGAGTGCCCTCCCAAAAGGTTAGGAGCTATTGCTCTATACAGATGTAGGGTGGGACCCTTTTCCTCTGTCTTCTTTTCATCTTCTCCTCCCATCGTCTTCAATACCTTCTTCATCATAACTAATCAGAGGCATTCAGAGCCAGAAAAGCAACTTGTATTTAATTGTTAGGGCTATAAATTTAGACTGCACCAGCTCTGATCCTATTAGCCAAACCCTGCTCTAAGATAATCTTCTTAAAATTGATACCACCGAGGGATTTGGACTTTGTTGATTACATTTCCTGCTAGGGTCTGGCACTTGCCTTTTGCTCCTTGAATCTTAAAAAATCTGGTCATGACACTGAGGAGTGTCAGTCCCCTTGGAGTACCAGACAGACTTGAGGACGTTGGTTCTGGGAGGGCCACCCAGGTCAGGGATAGGAGGCATTTGTGCTGAGATAAAAATTTTGGTTTCTTTCCTTACCTCTCAGAGATATTTTGAGGCTAACATAATCATTATTTAAAGTTTTTGGAAGAAGAAATGCCTTGAAAATGCCAAGATACTATTGTGGAACCTCAAAATAACATGGCATATTGTTATACAGATTCACGCACATACACGAGTCATGTCACATGCTCCTAAAAAACAAGTTTTCTATTCTCTAAAATCTGGGTCTGTCAGGTAGGAAAATAGGAAGAGCGGTTGCACATGTGTTCTGCTTGGGTTTCATCACTGCAGAGGAGGTTAAGTGCAGATTCTGACTCAGTAGGTTTAGAATAGAGCCTGAGATGCTTCATTTCTAGGAAGCTCTCAGGTGATGCTGCTGTTGCTGGTCTAAGAACCACACATTGAGGAGTCTGGGATTAGAGGATGTAAAACCACCCTAGAGATAGGTGGAGGACGAGAAGCCAACAGAAGGAAGGGGAGTAGAAAAGTACGGAGATGAACAGAGTGGCACAGTATTATCAACGTCATAGGGGATATGAGGGTGGTCAAGATGGCACATCTGTGAAATGATCAAGGTAGAGAGGAAGGGAGAAAATCTGGTCATAGAGCAATCATCAGTGACTCTCAAGAGAGTACTTTCTCTGAAAGAATAGAACTTAGACTGTGGAAAGCTAAGCATGAATGATCTGTGAGGTAGTGGGTGTTATAGTTGGAATCAAATTTTGCAAAATGTTGGTGCCCAAAGGAACTAAGGGTATGGAATGATAGCAGATGGTATGGCAGAGTAGAGAACATTGCTCCACCATTTAGATTGTAAGTCTGGGAGTCTGTGTCTGGGTTTGATACATGTGCACGTACCAAATGATAGAGGTGTGACCATATGTAGATTCCTCCAGAAAGAGGACTAATAGAACATGAGAGAGGAAAGATGCTAGAGATAGGAGATGATTGAAGAAGGAAGTTGGAGATAGGATTGAAGGCACCAATTAAATGGTTAGCTTTGGAAACAAGGAAAATACACATTTCCTCTTGTGTAGAAAGAAAAATAATTGGGCTCTGGTCACGATAGTTGCTTTCATAATGAGTTCATGCTTTAGTGCACATTCGTTGCTCTAAACATAAAATAACGACAGAAAAACATTAAAAAAACAAAACAAAACATAGCTAGCCTCCCCCCAACTCCACCCGCACAATAAGACAAATAACTTGGTGGACCAGAAATAGTACGGAAATAAAAGGTGATGAGCAGAGCTCAGGCTGGGCTTCAAGTCTGGAGGCAAAACGTAGTTGGGATGGGAATTTAGCTCTGGAGGCATCTGCAGAACTACATGCGCTCCCAGTTGTTTGGGGATTAGACTCACTGCTTGAAGTTCTGGGCTGGGGACAGACTTTCACACTGATGAAAAGAGTCTAAAACAATTAATGTTGTCATTCCCTGTCTGGAAGTACAGGAAATACGAATCTCTGAGCCTAAGGAAGTCAGGGAGAGAGGGTAAAGATACAGCCTTTCAGATGATGAACTAAATTAGGTCACCGAATAGCTGAAGATGTTCTGCTATATCCCTAATACTACATGTCGGGGTCCCAAGCCATCGTGATGAGATTAGTTCAAAACTGATGTTGTTAAGTGCCCAGGTAGAGGCAACAGTAGTAACAATAGCAAAATTAGACAATTAGTGAAAAAAGGAAAAGGGAAAAGAAAAAGGAAAAATATTTTCCTACTCAAAATGAACTACAATTGCAATCATTAGACACGTGGGGAAAAAATAATCTAATGATAAGAACATTTGTTATCGTGACTTTTATTCAACACTATTTTATTCTAATGATAAGGACATTTGTTATTGTGGCCTTAGACAAAGCAATGAGACAAGAAAAGAAATACAAGAATTGGGAAGACAGATAGATGACTGCCCTAACCATGAGTGATGTGATCACACTACAGAGAACCTTAAAGAACTATAGAACTAACTAGAGAGTTCAGCAAAATTCCAAATACAAGATCAATAAACAAAAGTCAGTATATTCCCCAAACGCCATTATAAAATTTAACTGAGAACAAATCACATTTACAATACCAAAAATGGGATAGAACTTTTAAAAATGAGGCTCTTAAAAAAGTATAAACCTCACAAAGATATGCAAGATTTTATGTAAAAATACAAAACATTATTAATAAGATAAAATAAAAATAGTAAAATGGAGCATATATCTTCTTCATGAATAGGAAGAACCAGTATAATAAAGTTGTTGATTATCCCCCAACTCTATAAATTAAATACAATCTTAATAAAAATCCCTGCAGGATTTTTGAAAGCACTTGTTTGATACGCTATAATTTATGTGGAAGAATAGAGAAAAGAGTTGCTAAGGTGTTTTCTTAAAAGAGAAGATCGGATTGAGGAGATTTGTCATAGTAGACAGAAGGACATTATAAAGTTGTAGTAATTAAGACAGGGAAGACAAAGAGACCGAAGTATAAGAATATTTTTTAAGCACTCAGAAAACATACATGTGTATGTATGTAGATATATAAATCTAGGCAGACCTATGGGTATGTGTGTATTTTTGATATGTCATTGCACATCAGTATTAAAGGGAAGAACGATTCTGTAAAGCCACATGAGAAAAAGTAAGGTTATAGTTATTACCTCATACCAGTCACAAAATATATTGTAAATGTGGGTGAAGTAGAAAGGTTTGTTTTAAAAGAGTTTTAGATATACAAAGAATTGTAACCTTTGTACAGAGAGCTCCCTTCTAGCGCTCCCCCACTGGCTTCCCCACTGTGAGCATCCTATCTATATTGCTGTGATACATTTGTCCCAACTAAGAAACCAGCATCATCAGTACATTGCTATTCACTAAACCCAGTACTTTATTCAGATTCACTGGTTTTCCCCAAATGTCCTTTCTCTGTTCCAGGATCTCACCCAGTACACCACATTATATTTCATGTTTTCTTTGCCTCCTTTGACTTAGGACAGTTTCTTAGACTTCCCTTGTCCTCGATTTCCTTCACAGTTTTGAGCAGTGCTGGTCAGATTCTATGCAGAATGTCTTCCAGTTTAGGCATGTCAAATTGGGTCATGGGTTTTAGGAGGGAAGACCACAGAGGTGGATGCCGTTCTCATCACATCACCTCCAAAGTACGTGCTTACCCCATGGCATCGCTGAGGACGCTCTCCTTGACTGCCTTGCTGGGGGGGGGCAGGCTTTGCCGGAACTCCTGTAAACTTACATTTCCCCTCTGCCATTCTCTCCGAGAGAGTAACCCAAGAAGCAAAGTGCATACTAACAGTGGGGAGTTAAGCTCCACCTCCTTCATTGAGGAGTCTGTACGTCAATTATTTGCAATTCTTCCCTAGGCTAGATTGTTAAATGTAGTACTTTTAAAGGAAAGGAGAATATCATTTGACTTTGAGGAGGGAAAAATCTTAAGATACAGATTATGAATATCATAAATGGAAAGATTACTGCATCTGACTATATTAATTGAAAAACAAACCTAGATGAGATGCCATATACTAAGTGAAAAGACAAACCATGGACTAGAAAAACATAATTTCAACACATATATCCAACAAAGAATTTGCATACAGAATAAATAAACTCATACAAATCCAAAAGACCAATGACCTATTATATATAGATATATAGATATATATATTACATATATTCCTATGCATATTTATGGATGCACGTGCATGTGAATCTACATATATATCACAGTGGGGAAAGGATATGAACAGACAATTCACAGATCAGGAAGCTCCAACTAAGATGAAGCACAGCCTCAGTAGTGATCAGGGAAATGCACCTTAGAAGTGCAAGGAGAGGATGAACATCTACCACACATCAAATAATATCAGATATGGGGATATGAGGATACAGGGCAAGAAGTTCACCCAGTCAGGGATCATAGAAATACGAGTTCGTACTGTCACCTTGGGGAAACCTTTAAGAACACACTGAGGGATTTACATGCACTAAATTATAAGGATATCCTCTAAAGCCATCCTTCTCAAACATTTTTTTGCACACAGATTGCCTGAAGAGCTTGTTAAAATGCAGGTGTTGATTCAGTGGAATCTGAGATTTTCCTTTTTTTTATTTTACCCAACTCCCAGCTGCTGCTGCCCCTGCTGCTGGTCCACATGCCCACACTTTGAGTGACAAGTCTCTAGAATAGAAGTCAGCCAATCATGGCCTGTAGGCCAAGAGCCAAATGTGGCTCCCATCTGTTTTTGTAAATAAAGTTTTATTGGAACACGGTCAGTGTTGTCTATGGCTGCTTTCCGACTACAATGGCAGAATTTAGTAGCAGCAACAGAGATTTGATGATTTGTATAAAGCCTAAAATATTCATTGTCTGTCCCTTCATGGAAGTTTGCCAACTGCTGCTCTAGAGAAAGTCTCCCACATGCACATAAAGAGACTTATGTAATATTTTCTGCAACTTTTTAAAATATTGACAAAATGGAAACAAATCTCAGTTGATGGAACAGATAAATAATTTGCAGTATACTCACATGGTGGATTGCATCAGTTAAAATTAAGGAATGAGAGCTACATGGGTCAATATGGATACATCTAGAAAACATCCCTTGTTTCAGCAAAACAATACTATAATTTGTTTATCGTTATCTACTGACACAGCAAAAATTATTAAAAGATACTTAGAAATGATAATCCTCTGTCTCGGGGAAGTGTTTAACTCTTGTTTGGGATAAAAACAGGAACAATATCATGGACAGACTCATTTGGGTTCTCAACCCTAGCTATAATGTATTATTTCTTTCAAAATTTGGGAAGCTATGAGAATATTATAAGTTAACACTGGGTGGGGGGCACATGGTTTTGTTATTCCCTAGATTTCTGAGGTATTTGTGGATATTTCAAACTTTTGAAAAGAATAAAAAGAATCAAGTATGGGAAAGATATGCCAAATATAAAGACAGGCATTTTGAAGGTCAGGGAGTGGGTAGGGGGATGAAGATTTTTAACACCAGAGGCTTCCTCTCCTCTCATTGAAACAAGAAGAGATGTTCTGGTGTCACAGCTCATCCTTTATGTAGTTAATTTTGAGAATGGTGAACAGTTGACTAATTGTATTCCATGACTTATGGAAGATTTTGATTTTAAGAGGTCACTTCATCTGCATCCTAGAGTGGAAGGAATTTCCCTTTCTCTAGGACTAACATTTCACTCCTTCCAGCCAAGATTCCCTTATTGTTGGGACAGTCTTTGTGATGCCAAGGGTGGAGCCCCAGTCTTGTCCTCTTATGTCTGAATGCAAGCTTTGCCATGTCCATCGGTGAAGGGTCATAAGAGCCTTCCAGATTGCTTCAGCGACCAGCCTCTGGCCATTGTCTGAGGATCGCAGTGTTCTGTGCCCTTTTGTGTCACCCAGGTATGGATGCCCTCCTGCTGTGACTTCCCATGGGTGTGACTCCATGAGCCAAATCACATTTGGGGTACAGTCAACCTCAACCCCCTCCCTCAGCTGGAACCAGACTTGACACATGGACCAGGGCAGTCCCATTATTTATTTTTCAAGTTGTAGTAAGTCAACTTTACAAGAAGAGGTACTGCATATGGAGGTTGGGGAATCAGTTCCCCTCTCCTAGCCAGGAAGCATACAGGAGGGACATTCTAGTTCCAAGAACATTTTTGTTTGGGACCCTCTGTAGCAGGTTTATCTGTAAAAGGATATGGGGGTAATTGGGTCAAGTCATGTCCCATGGACTACAATGTATGAAGAGACCTGCTAGGTAGCACTTGACAGCCTTTGGTCAGGTGCCTTATGCATGTAAGCACCATGGAACACAGTGCCAGATGATGGTAGAGTGTCTCTTTATTCCCCAGCAGCAGCATTGTAAATGGTCTTCGGCATGTCTTCTCACTGGGGCTTTTGTTTTGGAACACGATGCCCTCTTACCCATTCGATTCCATTCCTGAATGATCTCTGCTTTCTGGGATAAGTTTGTCCTTTGGATGTAGGTTTTCAGCCCCTTGTTTATAACTGTTAACCATGACCAGAGGGAGCATAGCTTTGGTCATGACAGGAACCGTCAGCAAGGTTTGCTGAGATGGCATTCCCTGGTCTCTAACGCACAGCCCATAACCTAGTGCTGGATTTATATTTATTGCCGGGCTTTAAGCTCAGATACTAAGGTAAACCATGCAGGTATTGGAAATAAGAGGAGGGGTCAGATGGAGGTTGATAGGGAGTGGTGGAGTGTACGGTAAATTGGAGAACACATGCCCTGTCTAAACTGAGTGGCCGCCACGTTGCTCCAGCTGATTTGCGCTGTGCAGAAATAGCTGGGACAGCATTGCCAGAACTCTTGGATTTTCAAGGGAAGCTACAAATACAGATTTTAAATGTGAAATCTCCCAAGTTTTTAAATGTTGGCAACTAAGTAAAAAATGTTAAAGAGAAATTGTGCTGAAAAAAGACACATCCTAGAGCCACATATGGCCTGTAGGTTAGGTTTTCAACCTCAGAATAAAAGAAGAAGATCTATGAGAATTTTAAGCAAGCTAGGTCATGGCCAGGAAGGCTCGGCATTTTAGTGTCACTTGCCTGGGTCATCGCCATCAGCCTCTACTGAATCTAATGGCAGAAGAAGGAACTTAGATAGAAAATAATGCAGTAGCCACATCAGGAGACAGAGGTACAGACCAGAGTCCTACCCCAGGGACTGCTAGGACTCCTAGGTGACCTTCTTTCCATGACCTTGGCAAGGGCACCACACAAGAAGGAAATGAAGCTAGAGATACCTGTCTGTGAGGGAGCTCTTCTTTACCATAATACACTCTTTCCCGAGTAAATTATTTTTCACATATTGGCTTAGTGGGGAGGGTGTTGGGGAGAAGAGTTCTTCCTTGTGCCATGCTTGGTGTCCCAGGGGTATTCTCAGATACTCCACACTCCTGCTGTGGGTGCGACTGCATTCTGGATAATTGTTCTTTTCTTCAAACTCATTAACATGTCTCTTTCATTGGGTTTACTTTTCATCCTTCCTAAGCTGAACTCCCAAAAGTACCATCAAAATGAAGGAGTCAGTGTGCAGGTAGGGTATGGGTTCCCTTACTTGGAAGGTCCCAGTGCATGCAACGTGTTAGTGTAGGAGGGGGGGTGTGTGGCAGCGCTGAAAACGAAGCAGGAAAGGTTAGACCAGCTGTCTGCTGGCTGCAGGCAGGGGCAGGCATGGGGATGTTCATCTGCTTGGCCAGTGAGGTGGTTGGTGAGGAAGGACCACTCCAGCCATCCATCCAGCCTTGCAGGGGAACCCACATTTTTTTTAAAAAGATTTTATTTATTTGACAGGGAGAAACACAGCCAGAGAGGGAACACAAGCAGGTGGAGTGAGAGAGGGAGAAGCAGGCTTCCTGCTGAGCAGGCAGCCCTATGCGGGGCTCGATCCTGGGTCTCTGGGATCATGACCTGAGCCAAAGGCAGTCGCCTAACCAAGTGAGCCACCCAGGTGCCCTGGAACCCACATTTAAAGCCCTGTCCCCACCACTGCTGCCTTGACTTCTCTGTCAGCCTCTTCTCCCCGGATACGGATTTTCAACAAATGGAAGCCATATTGCCAGTAGTTCATGATAAGGACTCTGGGGTTATGAGGAGCTTGGTTCAATACCAGACTCTTCCACAAAGTGAACTTGGTTGGCTGGCTGGCTTTTTAAAACATATTATTGACTTTACACATTGTTTTTACATATTTAAATGGAGTTGATAATAGGATCCTTTTAAAGATATTGGGGGACACCGGATTAGCTGTCGGCAGTACCTGGCACCGTCATTACCTTACAGAGATCTTTGGGCTCGGGGGGGCGGGGGAGGGGACTCAGCGATGCATCTATTGGTAGGATTGTTACAGCGGGATGTTGGTTGGGGGGCTGCCTTCTTCAGTCCATGACTTCCTGCAGAATAGTTCGAAACGTCTCACCTCTTCTAACCCCTTGGGGAAAGATGGGGAGGCTGTGGATAGAACACCCCCTGGCTGGGCAGGGGTGCAGAGTGGGCTCCTCACCCTCACGTCTGTCCTGTTGCCCCTTCCTGCTCTCACTTTCTGGACAAGGATCCGAGTGGCCCTGTGTCTCTGGGTCCCTGCGAAGGCAGCCCTGACCTCAGCGCCAGGACTTCTGTGAATTTCAACCCACTCTTGAGTCTAAAGTGCTTTTCTCGAAGCCAACACCGTGTAAGTGCTAAGCACCAGGCTGATGTAGCAACTCAGAGATGACAAATGAATACATCTGAAGAGGAAATGCTGGAAAATAATCCAGTAGAGCGCTGTTTGGTATTGGGCCTTTTATCCAGGCCATGACCTGAACCACTTTATAGAGTCAGGTAATGAAATGATCATGTCAGATAACAAAAGGAAGAAACAGAGACAGAAAGAGAGGCCTTGAGAACCCAAAGCTGCATGAGGAGCGTGTTGGCAGAAGAGGCAGGGAAGTTCTCACTGGAGGACGGTGGAAGGCTGGGGTGCTGGGCTCCCTGTGTGCAGCCACGGGGCCGGGTGAGACCCCAGAGAAGGGTTGAGGCTTGGGATCTGCAAGGCTGTCAGGAAGACAGGTTGGAAAGGTCTAGCCCGCTTTTGCGTTGTGCGGCCGTCAGAGCAGGCCCTTCTCTGCTGCAGTGAATCTTGAAGGCCTTGCTTTACAATATTTAACCTGTTTTTGGCCCAGTGGGATTGGTTCCAGTACTTTCATCTGGTACTGTGGGTGCTCAGTGTCCCTTCTCCCCCAGCCTGCCTTCTCAGCTCCCCTCCCTTCCCGAGACCACCTCAAAGTCTCTGGCTCTCTGTTAGGGAAACAATACCTAGACAGTCCCCGAAGCCCATGCTCTGTTCCGAGTCAAAGAGGGCCCACAGCGAGCTCTGCTGCTTGGCTCTGGGGAGAGCTGTCACCAGATAGAGGAAAAGGTTCACCATGGAGGTTCGGGGTTACAGGGGGTGGGCGAGGCCTTCTTTGGAGGTGGGTTCGTCCCTCCTCAGCCTTCGCTCCACCCATCTGCGCCTTTCCTCGTCCACGTCCATAGCAGTCCTCGTCTCTCCTGCCCTCCCCCAAGCAGATGCCTGTTTCTTCCTGCTCCAGGGTTGTTCTGAGCACGAGGGGGAGGAATGGAGGATATTGGAGCAGTGCCTCCTATGCTATCAGGATTTCAGCACTTAGAATCTTGGAAAGGCTCCACCTGGGAAAGAGTTCCAGAGAAAACAAACTTCAGATCCCGGCTAATATGGGAAAAGGCTCATGTTCACGGAGGCAGCTTCGGGGACCTTGGCAGAGGCTTAGGCGGACTTGGCCCTTGCCTTTAATAGATCCGACATGGGGCCTTCCGGGGCCCATGATACTGCAAGGCCTCCAAAGGAGATTTCACCATCAAGCTATAACATGATGCCTTTCAGAGGAGTTGTAGTCCCCGGGTCTAGTGAACCAAGAGCGTTGTTGTTCCAACTGTTTATGCCCTAATTAAGGCAAGAAAGATTTTAAGGGACCAAACTCACCAACCTCCCCTCCCTCCCAGCCCCATATCCTCCTCATTGCCCCTTATCAAGCTGTTTTCCTGTTGGAGAGGAGCTGGATTTTTTGTGAGAGAGAGAGAAGGATCCAGAAAGAGGGTCTTGGGACCTGCAGGTCATCACCCAAGTGATAGGAATCATCCTTCTGGTCCTGAGAATGGCGTCCGGAATAGCCGTGATGGGCACAAGTTCAGGGTGCTCAGGCCCAGGAAGGGGGATGGGGGGCAGACACGTCAGGGAAGGGAATGGACAGAGTTCACAGTGATGGCAGACCTTCCCTGACTCCCCGGCCACCATGTGATATTCAGAGGACGTTGTCATCTAGATTTTATGCCTAAGCTAAAACAAGTGCCCCGATAGGTAACGCAGCGTGGACTACAGCCGCAGGGGCCACCTGGGCTTCTCTTTCGGGTATGAGCCCACGAAAGCTACTTCCCCATGTTTTTGCTCCCAGGGCTCAATACTGACCATTAATTCCCCATGTCTGCCTCTTCTGCCAGGGGTCTTTTCAAACATAGACAATCATGGGATATTAAACTTGAAGGACAATAGAGATCATCTAGTCTCATCAACTCACTATATATATGAGGAACCTGAGGTCCAGAGTGGGCAAGTGTCTTACCCAAGGTCACATGGTGAGTTACCTCCTTCGACGTCTTTGTATGCCGTATATACCCCTCCCCCACCCAGTCTTGGTTCTTAAGGTTTTTAAGACCTCATGGAGCCTCCATATGTCCCCGAGGACTGGGGGATGAGTATAGGTGCCCCATGAGGGACTGCTTCTAAAGCCCCTTAGGTCAGAGGAATCTTCCAGGGAGGCTTGTCACAGGGCCAAGACGAGGGCTGTGAGAGAAGCAAGAGAGGGACTGTGGCCCAGATGGGAACAGTGGTATCAGTGCCCTCTGGACAGGCCGCCCCGACCAGCGGTCTGCCCTCCCTCCCACCTCAGACCCGAGGGAGTCCTCGTCCCGGGCGAACACTGCTTCTCATCCTGAAGCTGAACCTCTCTCGAAATGTGATGTCACAAACAGGGAAGTTTCCCTCTCTCCTCGCAGACCTGACCCCGCTCCCTGCACATGGAGGGCTCCCAAGGCCCACATGACTCAACTGTTTTCATCTGGGAAGGAGGAGGGGAGAGTCTCAGTGCACCCAACTGGGTCTCTTCCCACCATGTCCCTGGCACCCAGCCACCCGTTGTGCCCTTCACATGCCTGCACGGAGCTTTCCTGGAAGGATAGGCCTGCCCCGTCTCGTCTGCACACGCACACATGTAAACACACACGTACACACACACACGCTGCACAGACATTATTTCACAGACGTTATTAAGACCTGGGGGTGCGAAACCTCCATCTGGAGACTTGGTCAGGAACGCCCACATCTCTGCACACCCTGGACACCCCACTTTAGTCCACGGCAGGGTGGCCACACGGGAGCTGGGCTGGCCTGCACGTGGCCAGCAGTTACTGCTTCAGAATAGTTCCATCCCCTGTAAGACTTGACGTTATGATATGGCCAGAAGGACAGCCATCATTTCCTAAACTTTCCACAGAGCTGGTGAACGAAACCAAAAGCCAGAAAGCAAAAACCAAAAGCGAGAAAGAGCTGGCAAGCTCGGAGGAGTAGCGCTCCAACCCCCTGCCCCTGGTGCGGTCAAGGTAGTCTATAGGATTCTGGCTCCTAGGATTAGAAGTGGCCCTCTACTTTCCCTTAACAATGCAAGTTCTGGGAAGGCACCCCTCCTACCCTTTGCCCCGCCCCTGGCCGTAGCGGTTACGCCCCTTTCCCATCTACCTATCCGCTCCTCCTCAGGGGCTCCTCCCACTAGATGAGGCCACTCCCACTCTTCTGTGACAAGCCAAGGCCAAGCCCCCAAATAGTTTGCTTACTTCCCTTGCTCGGTTCAGTGGAGGCTGCAGCAAAAATGGAGTGTTTCCAGTTTCTCTGACCACGCTTGGTTTTAAGTTAATCCCCTCCTCCTGGCCTTCCCTTTTGCTGATAGTTCATTTGGCAGTTTCCGATGTATCCGTATGTGCAGTTCTTCCCCTCTGGACCCCCCGCCCCCCCTTCAGGCTCCCGCTCTGTTTCCCCTCCTAGTTTTGATCTTCTTTGGGGGAGGGGATTTTGGTTTTTACTTTATTTTGCTTTTTTCTGTTTTTCTGTTTTTTTGTTTTTGTTTTTTATAGGTTTCAGAGAAATTATGTTGAATCCAATAAGCCTTCCCGGACATTCCAAGCCTCTTAACCATGGCGTCTATGTTGAGGATGTCAGTGTTTATTTCAGCAAAGGACGTCATGGCTTTTAAAAACTCCTTTTAAGCCTCCCTGTTTTGATGTCACCTGGGTAGGCTGGGCCCTCTGAGAGGTGGGAAGCTCTAGGCGCTGTTCTCCTTGGATCTGGGGACGCTAAGTAGAAACTGCATGAGCCGCCGGTGCTCCCGCACCCTTTCACGCCACCAAGACGGGTGTCACCCCCCATCGGCCACTGGCAGGGCTGCCCTTTCCCTCAGTCATCACTGTGCTCCTTTCTCCCCCCGGCCTCGGAGGCAGCTCCTGCCGCCATCTTTAGAGCCAATAAAGAGAGTTAAAAACCTGAGCACCAAGAACCATCTTTTTAAAAACACACTAGCCATTCTCTTGCTTTACCAAAACCATCCAACCACCACGAGAAAGCCTGACGAAGTCCAGCCGTGCTGCGGCCGGAAGCGTGGGGTCTCCCCGGCTCTCCCTGGGATCCCAGGCTGTCCTCTTAGCGACCTCATCGCCCTGCAACCTCCAGTGGGGAAGAGCGACTAAGCAGAGGTGGCGACCACACGGTGAGAGGGGGGAGCCAGGCCCGAGCGCTGGCACCAGACTAGGTCTCAGAGGAAAGAATGGAAACCAATCATTTTCTATATATATATATATAATTTTTTTTTCATGGAGAAAACCATACTTTTTTGGGACACATTTTCCCCCTCCCTTCCTCTTCTCTCTGGAATGGCTCGCAGTGAGTGTGATATTAGAAAACTCCTTGGCCCCTAGATATGCAGTCCCGACAAGCGTTTGCTACTGGAGGTCTTGCCCATGATTGGGCCATCCTCCTAGGACCACAAGGGACCAAGGGAGTCAGGGGCCAAGGCCCTTCCTGCTAGTCCCTAATCCAAGGACTGGCTCTCTAACCCCCACTTTCACTTACTCTTGACTCTGAGAACTTTCGGAACCCAATGGAATCACCATTTCAAGGCCAAGATGAACTGAAGGGGAAGAGAAGGAAAAATGGGCCTCCTCCAGCCCCTCCCATGGCACCAGTGGAAGTAGTATCCTGTTCTCTGGTCAATATATGTGCTTACTTTGCTTGCTTTGACTCATGCCTTACTCCATGGCCACCCTCTCCCAAAGAGGGGGTTTACTTCTCCTGTTTCCAACTCGATCCACTGGGGAGAGGGAAGGGGACGCTTCTGCCCTGCTTCGGTAGGAAAGACACAGCTGTAGGGCCTGAACCTCTCCCAGGTTTGCTGCCGTGTTGGCTGAGGGGACGCCGGGCTTGGCCCAGCTGCTCCCACCTGGAGTCACCTCTGTGGTGAGAAGTCAGCACAGGCAGTCCCCTGACGGTGGAGAGCATGAAGCCAGGGGAGGGGGCGTCTCCCATGGTGAGCTCTTAGGACATGACGGTGGTGGGTTTTGACCCACTTAAGTTTTAGGGTGGTGACGCACAGCAAGAGATAGTAGATTCTCTCTGGCTTCGGCAAATTTACATGAGAATCAAGCTTCCCACTGAAGGTCCCCCTTCCTGGGTCCTGTGGATGGTGGTTCTTTGTGCCAGGTTCCCACCGACTCTGCAGATGCCTCCAGGGGGTTAAAAAAATCACAAAGCTTTCCAAGTTCTTGGCCCGCATCGGGGTGACGTCTCAGACACCATAGTGTCCAGAGTATCGTGTGGGGAGTTCAGGTTTTCTCCAGGGCCTTGAGATGTGCGTGTATCTAGCCCCTGCTGGCTTCCCGCCATCCTGCCCCCAACTGCTTCATGCCAGGCTGATCCCCATTGTGTCTGGCTGACCCTTTGGGGCAGGGCCGCCTCCGGAGTGTGGCTTTAAGGAGTAAGCTTGAGGATGATGTTTTTTTAATTATTGTAAATCATTACCTCATTTCCAGCCTGCCAGGCTCCATCATCCATCCCAGCATCTTTTATTCTGCCATTTTCTCACCTTGTGCTATGACAATGGGGCGTTGTATTTCCACAGAGACTTATAGGAGTGTTCAGTGTATAGTTTCTTAATAAACACTTTATTTTCTAATGAAATGACTGCATCAGACCTCTTATTTGGCAACTTTGCAAAGAATATTAAAGATACAGAAGTTCCCACATTTCTCCCCACCCCACCCCTCCTTTTATTGATACTCTTTTAAAGAAGTTTCTAGCCCAGTCTTTGTTCGCTACAGTGTTTACAATCTGTTGCATGGGTTGCTTTCATTGAGATTTCTCCGGATAGGTCAAGTCCATCTAGTGAAGCGTTTCCTCATTTTCCCAAGGAAGAATTTGAGGCACAGAGAGGTTGAATGGTTCACCCAGGGTCACACAGCACAAGAGGCAGAAGCGAGATTCAAGCCTGACTCCTCCACACCCCGCTCGGCCCCTGAAACCTCGCCTTCCTGCTGGCCGGG
Organism: Spilogale gracilis; assembly: GCA_004023965.1. Classification (NCBI taxonomy): domain Eukaryota; kingdom Metazoa; phylum Chordata; class Mammalia; order Carnivora; family Mephitidae; genus Spilogale; species Spilogale gracilis. The sequence continues at coordinate 165,967 of PITA01001951.1, forward strand.
GGGCTGTTCTGTTGTCTCAGCAACTGAGGCTTACCACGACCCTTCTTCAGAGCTGATCTGTAAGAGGTGTGGGAGTAGACGTGAGAGATCCTTGCACCAGCCGGTCACTGGGATTCTCCCTTGGTCCCTGGATCTTGAGGACATGACCCTGCCCAGAGGAAGCGGGGGCTCTGGGCTTGTAGGGCTGTCTGCTGATTATTCAGGGATGCGCCCCTCCCCCCCCCCCCAGCTGCAGGCACACACTCAGGCGGGCCAGACCCTCCACCATGTGTCGCACGGGCTGCTTGAAGCAGGAGGCAGAGGTGGGGTCCTCCTGAGTACAGCATGTGCAGGTGAGCTGTGCTCGGCCGTCTGCCCTGGGTTCCTGGCCCTGACCCAGTGGGAGGGTGGCCGTGCCTGTACCTTACAGCATCTTCCTTTGAAGAGGAGAGGACTCTGCATGCAGGGTATCCAGAGCGGGAGTGGAGGCCAGGAGCCGGGGGCGGTTTCCTGGGTGGGATTAGGCCTTCTGCTGGGCCTCAGCAGGATTTGTAGGAGCTTGCTCATCCAGCAGGTGACAGCAAGCTGGGGGGGCCTCAGGGCGGAAGTCCAACCGGAGCAGTCAGGCTAGGCGCTGCTTTTTCTCCTGACCCTCATTGACTTAACTTCTTATTTAAATAGAGTTTGAGCCCCCCCTGCCCTGCCCCCAACCTCACCCCAAATGGAACGGTCGTCTTCTCTAGAATTGCCTAGGTAGGGCCTTGCTCCAGCTCTGCATTGTTCTGTTCTCTTTGTTTCCAGGGCTGGGATTGGGATGTCCCAAGGGATGGGAGGATCTTTGGGACCATGGGGAGAACTTTCATTTTTAGAGAGATTTGAGCGTTGCTTTGTTCAAATGCATGGAGCCTCCGATGCAGGGGAGAAGAGGGGATGGGTAGAAATGGCCCCTGAAAAGAGCGGAGGGACAGCACCCAGCTCAGGGAGGGGTGCGCACAAGCTCTGTGAACGGGGTGCTGTTCCAATGCAGGAGGAGGCAAGAGGCAAGATGGGGGGTTAGAGGTTTGGGGGCAAGGAAGGGGAAGAAGGCTTTCTGGTCGCTTCGGTTCGGTCAGTGAAACAGGCCTTGTGCTGTAAGTGAGGTCTGAGGAGAGCTGAGAAAGTCTGCGGTGTCGAGCAAAGGAGACAGGGTCAGGGACAGGTGAAGCACGGAGCGTCGTCAGGAGGAACGAGGACCAGCTGAGAAGGGAGAGCAGTGTTCAGGGTCCAGGACCCTGTTCTCCATGCTTTCCTGCTGGGCCCTGAAGTTCCAGGCATTTACCCTAACAGACCGCCCAGAGAGCAGAACTCGGCCCAGAAGGACGCTGGTTTGGCCTGACTTCATGCAGGGAGGCTTGGGGGACCAGCAACACCTTCTGGGTTTGGAATCTCATCCACAGGATTTCACAGTGGTTTTTCTTGGACTCCAGCTTGCGTTGTGGTCCTGCCGTTCAGGTCCACGGCTGATGCAGGCCATGGATCCAGGGTGCTCGCTGGGTTCTTATCTGTCGAGGGGGTAGCCAAGGAGCACTGGTTCTGAACACTATTCTCAGGAGCCCAGAGAGGAGGAAGCTTGCTTTGTGCTTAAAGACCGCGGTGAAAACGGGTGGGGCCTCTTAGAGGCGTGGTCTGGAGAGGATTGGAGTCTTACAGGGGTTACTGACCAGATCCTGACACTGGTTGCCGAGCACCGAAGAGTGGGGCCCACCCGCAGAGCATTATCATTGGGTCACTGAGGCAGAGCGGCTCGGAGCTAGGCACATCTTACCCAGGAGGAGGCTGAGACTCAAAGAGCTCAGGAAAGAGCCCGGTTGTCCCAGCTGGGGACTGGCAGAACCAGGGCCCACGAGAGGTCTCCCCGACTGCCCTCAGGTCTTCTGCTTCTGGGAGCCTGTGGTCCAGGGACTGCACCTCCATGGTGTTCTCCCAGCCCTCCTGAGGTGAACTAGGCTTTTGGGGCTCTCAGAGGCTCGGTGCTACCCAAGGAAGCACCCACACAGGACCATGTTTAAAGGTTCCCCGGAAAAGATTGTCTGCGGGGTTTGTATCCCTCACCCATACTCGCATTTCGTGACCCCGCACACTGGAAGGGGGGTGGGTCTTCGGTCTAAGATTAATCACCTGGCTTGCAGGCGGTGAGATTGCCAAGCAGACAGCGATGGTGACTTTGATCTTGGGGAGGGCTTGCCGGGTGACACTCCTGATCCTCCGGGTGGAGGAGCGATGAGGCTGCCTGACTCCCCCTGCCCCTATTCAGACTTTCTTGTCCCGTCTGAAAGACCTCCCGGGGTGTCAAAGCTCAGCCCGATGCTTCTCGCTCAGGAAAAGAGCAGAGGCCGAGCATGTTCCCCGTGGAAGCCAAGAAGCTGGCCGCTGGGCTGCCCTGGCTCTTCCCTTCTATGCGGGAATTCCTTCTGTAGCCGAGCTTCTGGAAGCCGTGTCCTCACCTCCATCTCCCAGCTGCAGGTGCGACCTCCGCCCAGGTGTGGCCAGCCGGGAGGCCTCCGTTGGCTGGGCCCAGCTCCAGCAGGTCAGACCTGGGTGTGAGCAGACACAACAGCGAGGGGCAGGGGAGAGGGTTCAAGGCTGTGGGGGCAGAACAGGTGCGGGCGGATCAGCAGGAGGGCTTTTTCGCTGTGTAGCTTTCAGAGCTACACCAGACATGGATTAGGCAGAGAGCCTTCGTCTTTGGTTTTCCGGGACTCTGAGCTCTGGCTTGACTCATGCGTTGCTGCCAGAGTAGTTCTAGAAGGGAGAGAGAAATGAGATGAGGAAGTGGCGGGGGTGATGCTGGCCATTCTGGAGCTCCCTTGGGAGGGGCAGGAATGGAGGGAAATTCCTGAGTGCAGCAGTGGAGGAGGTGATGGGGCAGTGGGAGGCGAGGGAGGGACAGGGAGCCTGGTGTGCAGCCAGACTGGTCCCGGAGGCCTGGGCCCCCTCCATCCTCCCAGCTCCCCTGTGCCCTCCACTTTCCCCTCTTCGGTGCTGCTGATGTGGACCATGCTGCTGCAGGCCTCAGTGGCCTTGGGTAGGGCTCTTGTTCTGCACTTGGCCATCAGAAACTCTGCGAGCAGCTCTGCACTTTCCACTCCCCAAACAGCCTCAGCCTGGAGTGGGAGGTATCGCTCAGGGCTCAGTGAGACCCCTTGTTCACCCCTGCTTGAACCCAGAAGTCAGTGGAAGGAGATGTGCTGGCGAGATGAGGTCCCTTGTCTGCTTTTTTGGGGAGTAGTCCAAAAATGCCATCAGGATTTGGAAATCCATTGGGTAGGACTTCAATCCCAATCCCTCCTCTCAGGTGACATTTCCATGATGTGACCCCATGGTCCCCTTGGAGTTAAATCTTCCCTGCCGTTCGGGGAGGTTTCTGCATGGCGAGGAAGTCTACCGCCTCTCTGTACTTCTGGCCCCGTCCATTGGGACATTTCCCCTCCCATCATGAGCTATCTGGGTGCGCGCATCAGAGTCATCTTTCCCCCGGTGCTGGGCCTCCAGGGGCATGGGAGTGTGTGGCTCGAGTGTCCCATGTGCTCTGGGGTGGGAGACAGCAAGAACGGACAAGAAGGAGGCAGTACTGGGCCTAGCCTTAGACAAGGCGCGCTAGCCCCTTAAAACAGGGAGCAGCAAGTGGGAGGACCTCAGACGTGCAGATCCCAAGCAGCACGGAGGATGCTGCCGGCTCTGGTTCCGTGTCAGGGCCTTCAGCCGGGAGCAAGACCCGGTCCACACAGGCCCACTTTGGGAAGACATCTGGAACTATGTGGGGTAGAGGGAAGAAGCAGGATTACCCAATGCTGAGAGAAGAGCCGGAGCTGTAGAGAGGTCGTGGCTGAGGGCTTTGATGGCACGTCCATGCCTTGGAGACAGGAGACAACACAAGCTCCCTGCACAGCCCTGCGCTTCGAGGGGTCCTGGTTTTGCGGGGGGGGGGCACAAGGCGTCACAACAAGAACAGAGCTCGGCTTTTCTGAGAGGCCGAGATGCTGAGCCCTTCTCCCCGCACCCCTGGGCAGAACGGTGTCAACTGACGCATGAGGGTGTGGAGGGAAGGTCGATGCTCCCCACTCAGAGACTGGAGCCAGGCTCCCAAGGTAGGGGTGCCAGGATTGTGCACCCCGGTTTGTGGCTTCATGAGGGTTGGGGGAGGGGCAGAGCATCACATCCGCTCAGATAACACCCCCGCCAAGCCTGACTTTGGTAAGTAACACCGCTGGCCTTGGGGGCTAATAGTGAGTACCAGCTTGTCTTCGCGGCCCTCTTTCCCCTCGGCTCCTGCTGCCCCCCAGCTGTTACCATGGCAACAATACAAAAGCCTGCTTCCCCCTTTGGGGACCTCACTGGAGCGATTGGCCTGTTTCTCTTAAAAAGACACAGGCTTCCCTCCTTTGTCCCCAAGTTTGTTCTGTCATGACACGGGCAGGGACCCATCCCTGAGAAAGTGATTTTGCTGCTGTTGGGGATATGACCAGGTGATAGTTCTGTTCCTCCTTTTACCCTGAAGCCCCCCCCGCCCCCGAGTTTCGAGTCTGCTCTGGTCCTTGGGACGTTGCTTTACAGTTGCTACACGATGTTCTTTACTCTGCAGGTCACGCTGTAGGACTCTCCGAAAAGGTCTCCGGGAAAGAGTGGGCGTGGGGCTGGGGGACGAGGTCGTGGGTGCTCTTACAGGAGGGATGTCTGTCTGTGGTCTCTGATGTGGCTCCCATCAGCGGCATGGGCCTAGGGAAAGAGTTTGCTTCACACAACCAGGTTCCTGACGGTGTCGGGACACAGGGGTCGAGAGGGTTTAGGTCCCAAACCCCGGGGACCTGTGGACCTACAAGCATTCCGTCACTCCTAGTCTTTATCAGCGCTGGCCGAGCAGTCCCCAGGTCCTCCAGTGTGTGTCCCATGGGGGCAAATGTAGGTGCTGCTCCCATGCCCTCCTTCAGATAGTCTCAGAAGGAAAATGCCAGAAGGCAGGCCGAGGCCAGCCTCTGTATTCCACGGGCACCAAAGTGTCAGCCTTCTCCTGCTGTTAGCTGTGAGGGAAAGCTCACATGACAGAGAGCCTGAGGGAAAATCTCACAGCAGTTTTTGTCACGAGCCTCAGTCTTCGCGAGCTCCGTCTGGCCAGGAGGACACAGCCGGCGTCTGTGACTCTGGCTGCTCCGGTCTGGGGGCCGCAGCTTTGGAGCGAAGCCTTTCCTTTCAGAGGGAGCCAGATGCCAAGCCAGCCAGTGAGAGCTTGAGTCCGCTCTTTCCCACAGTCGGTGGGGAGCAGAGGAGGCATCACAAATATAGAATACATTCTGAGAATGTCCTTCCTGGGAGAATTTAAATTCCGAGTCCCTGTTTGAATGACTCATGGAATCCTTCCATCTTGATGGCTGTTGCTTTGGCTATTCTTCTATAGGCAATAGCCCCAAGTACTTCTGACACCGAATGGCCCATCTGGTCGTTAAGAAGACCAGAGTAACCTCACTGTGCATCTTCAGGATGCTGGTTTGGCTGTCGTAGCGTTAGGGGGTCACCCGCTTGACCAGCTATTGTCTCGCATGAGTTGATCAGTTTTCTGGGCAAAGCTTCAGTTCCTGCAGTGTGACTCTCTCTAAATTTGAGTCCTCAGCTTGCAGAGAAACTTTTTCCTCCCACTCCAGTTATTACATAAATGATGTTGTCAGGATCAAGTGCTCTCCTTTTCACTGGTTGTGACAATGCTTCCCTCGAGTCTCATGAGATGCTAAGAGCCCATCCAGTAACTTTGGGGAATGTTGCATGGTATAGCCAATCTCTTAGAGATTCACAATATACATTAGGATTTTAAACGCTCTGAGAAGTTCTGATTTAAATAAACCTTTTTATCCCACCATGTTCCCAGTGTAATTGAACGCAAAATTATCTTCACTTAATACCTATCAGTAGATTGACACACACACTTTAGGTAACACTGGGTTATAGGGTGGTCAGAGCTTTTTTTAAAAAAGAAGAATGAAGCAGGATAATAACCAACCGCTGACCTTATATCAAGATGAACAACCACACCCCAACAACTTTGCCCAGCCACAGGCCCAGTCCCTACTTCTGCCCTCTGCTTGGCAAAGAAGCAGACATGACTCTGAGACCTGGTGGATAGGTGCTCTTAAGAAGAGCAGAAAACCTTCTCTGTGATATCTCAGAAGAAAATGGTAAGTCATCTCACATAAGAGCATAAGACTTCAGCACTAAACCTGGCCACCCTCCCAGGCTGGTGGAGGAGACATCATCTAGGGATAGGACACAGAAATGAAGACCTGGAGCCCAGTCTCAGCACCTCCACTAGCAAAATGGCTTGGGGTAAGTTACCTTTCCTTGTTCCATATTTGTTTCTGAGCTTGCTAATCCTCAGATACAAAGACTCTACCTAGACAGGTGCCTGAAATGCAGTATCCCCATGAATCGCTATTGTCTCCTGGCGGGGGACACCTTTTGGTCCTTGGGTCCATCTCTCTCTGCTGAGTGTCTTGTATCACATGGAAAGAGCGCTTCTGAGATGCTGGGGGGTTCAAAGGCAAGGGGAGGGAAGTAAGAGAGAGACGGCTGTGTGAGGGTTGGTGGATTTTTTTGGATGAGGAAGGAAGCAGATGCTTGGGGGTTAATAGACCCTCTCTGTCACAGTTGCAGAGGGCCAAGTGGGAGTTCTCGGCAAGATTTTCTGACTTTGATCTCAAGAAGGCAGCTCTGCCTAACAAATAGTCTGAAATGTCAAAGAAGAAATGTTAAAGCTTGGGGGGTCATTCTCTGGGGAGTTGCCTGGGCTGGCTAGGGAGGGAGAGGAGGGGGGAGAGGGACACAGCAGAATCCTTCACATAAAGATTCTGACTTGGTTTTGTGATATTTAAGAAAAAAGAAAACTCTGAATTATTTATAGCACAGAAGATGGAAGCAGGCTGTAGAGAAGTGTCCAGGCTTAAGATGATAGTTCACGTTCTATTATTTATCTGCCCCAGCCTTGAACTGGTAAAACTTCTCTTGTTGGTGACATGCTGTTGACCTCTTCCTTGAATTATTTATTGTTATTATCGTTACTATTATTATGTTAATTAAGAAAACTCAAGTGCTTGGACGCGGGAGCTGGAGGGGGGGGAGGCAGTTTCTAGAAATGGTTGGTGCAGACAACGGGAGTTCTCTCTTCCTCTTGAGGGATCTCCAGCATGTCCTTCAGCACCTCCCACTCCCACCAGGTTGTGTACTGCTCCCAGATGGGCGTGCAGCATTGGGTTTTGGCCTGGCCACCAGTTGACCATGTTGATATTATTCTAACATGGTGGATATCGCCTCCCAGTTGTTCTGTTTACAAAATGGAGACAACTGTCCTATGCCTCTTCTGGGTATCTTCTGGGCTGAGCCAGTGAACGATGCCCTGTGTTCAGAACCCCTCATGCCTGGGTGAGGGCGGAGAGGAGAGAAAAATACCATCAGTGTTATGTGGTGGGTGGTGGGGAGGGCGGGGAAAGAAAGGAAGTCAAGAAATTTATAAAGGGAAAATCCGAAATGATGGATTGGTATTAAAGCTGGAAGGAATGAGGTCTCTCATGTGTTTATTTTGGACAGTGATGTTGTTTAGATGTTCAAAAGAACTACTTCTCTTTGCTGTTGCTAATCACATCCTGATTCTATAGCATGGGTAATTGAAATCCACTGATAATCTCAGAATTGCAGTTAAATTAAAAATGACAAGCTTCAGATGCTCTTCCTTCTCTCTCCACAAGTAATACAAATGTGCTCTCAGTCCCTGTGACTCTAATTATTTTTGCACACCCTGGACCCTCTTGGAGATGCAAATCAATGGAACCAATTTTTGTCAGGTTGGGGATGTTGAGGTGAAGTTAGTCTAAGTGGAAGTCGGATCATCGGTAAGCCTCCCAACAAGCAATATTGTGTTTACCATGTCTTGCTTTTATTGAAAGTATTAATAATACTTTTGCCATCTTTCTAGACTTTTTTTTCGTCTGAAGAACCCAGAGAACATTTTGCAGCTAAAATGTCACAGTGACACTCTTGTTATAAAACTCTGAAAATGTGCTTATTTTTATACTCGGTAACTCACTCTACCTCTCAGGAAGGTCTTCCAAATATTTTTCCTCCACTGCCTGCTTTCAGTGATGTAGGTGTGTGACCAGTGTCACTGCCCTGGGGCAGTGGTTCTCAGACTTTTTGGTCTCGGGACCCCTTACAAATTATGAGGACCCCAGAGAGCTTTTGTTTATGTGCATTATATCTAGCTCTATTTATTGCAGTTGAAATCAGGGCTGAGAAAGATTTAGAAACACAAGCACACACACATACACATACACATTCCACATTCCAATTAGCCATCAGATAATGTCATCACATGACAGGAAGCCACTGGAAACACTCCATACATACCCATGAGAGAAGAAGGTGAAAAAATGCAAAGACCATCTCAGTAGACCTTAGTAAGCCTTAGACCTCCCTATGGAAATAGCTCTAACACATGGTTCTCCTCGTAGGGCCTTGGGGCCATCAGGCATGTCTGGACCACATTTTGAGCCATGTGGCTGTAGGGAAACTGAGGAACAAGCAGATGCTCAAATCAGAGTCTTTTTGGTGTCGTGAACGATGGCATCATGCATTTTGCTTCATGTGTAGGGCTACCATCAGAACCCCAGGGCCTCCTGCGGGCACCACTGCTGATGCAGATGCGCTATTGCTAGGACTATGGGAAATACACAAGGACTTCATCTGTTACGAAGAAAGCTGAATGGTGGACATTTGCTTGCTCTGGAGAAGAAGCATGAGCTTGTTATAGCAGTAAGCGCTATGGGCTGATTGAAGAGACTCATCAGGAAGAGAGTTTGCAAACGCCTGCTGGTGAAAGAGAGTGGAATGAGTGGTGTGGGATGAAGGGAATTTACAGTCAGCGCCTTGCAGATCAGAAGTCCCATCATGTGCATCCTGGCCCTCCTGGGGTATCACATTTGGATTTGTCTAAGGAACATCTGGAGCTTAGCAGTGTTCTATCAGGTCACATAGGTGTGTCTGTCTAAGTTTAGAGACCCTGGGCTTTCCCTCACACTCCTGACCTGGGCAGTTTTTGTAGAGGAAGATTGGGCTATGAAGATTATAACGTGTTGGGACTCTTGGGTTAACTCTGTGCACACATCAGGCAACCCCCTGGAGTTGTGGAGGCCTGGGTGTGTGGCACTCTTATTCCACTGCCCCCGTCGTTTTTACCTTCATGATCCAGATTTATCACATACACCCTGGGGATCAAGAACTTCTCTTTGGCACCAAGGATATCACAGTCTTCCCCAGGAGAAATGGGTCTTTCAGTAGTGTTTCTGAGATCATGAACAGAGATGGTGATTCATTGGTTTGTGCTTTGAACATTGATGAGCTTCACAGTCTTGTATGCTGGTTCTCAGCCAGTAGTGACTTGTTCCCCAGGGGGCATGCTGGGAGATATTTTGGGTTGTTGCAACTGAAGGGAGATACCACCGAGAGCCCCTAAGACAAAGTTATATGATCACAAATGTCAATAGTGCCAAGGTCAAGAAACCCAGTTTAGTAGGAAGATAGATATCTCTTAGTCTCAGGTAAGAGGGACCTGATAATTTTCAGTTGCCACAAGTCCAAGGGCCATGGGAAGTGACCACCTAGAGCCTGGGTCACACTCCCCTTCTGGGTCAGGTTGAAGTTGCCTACAGCAGAATTGGTGTGAGAGGGTACTTCACACACCTCCATACCATGTGCAGACTTCTCCATTGGTCTGCTCTCCTCCAAAGAGTGGGCTGCCCTGCAGGCATATACATGGTGAGGCCCAGGGGTAGGCCAAGGGGCTGGCTCCTGTTTAGGGCAGTGTGAGTGTGGCATGGTGCAGCTGGGTGTGCACACGTATGTGTACGAGACCCCTTTGGCCGTGGGAAGGAGAAGGGGAGCAGGCTGCGGCCAACTCTTTGGCACTACATGTCTCAATTCACAACTCCAAGGAGGCTGAGACACTTGAATTCTCACCTGGCCCTCTGGCTCATTCTGAAAATATATTTAACAGGGTAGGAGGATAGGATGTACTCTATTTCGCACTGTGTTAGCTTGATTTGTAACTTTCAAATCTTCAGATGTGTGAGATAAGAACTTCCAATAATTCTCCGGTTCCTGGTCCTGCAAACGCGAGGGACAGGCCTGGTGCAGACTAGTGAGTCATTGTGAGGCAGTACAGTGAAATAAGGCATGGGCTAAGCAGAGAGGAAGGACACTTCTTTTTAAAATATAGTTCTTAAAAAAGACTGAATCAAGACATCTGTTTGCAGCTGTAGAAGTAAGTAGAAATGGCAATTCGAGGGACCCCACAGTTAGGGTGATCAGTTGAGACTTTTCAGTGTTCCATTGTT
>PITA01001952.1:0-11693 GCA_004023965.1 Spilogale gracilis
GTTCCCTCTCTAGCTCTGTTTCTCTGTCAAATAAATAAATAAAATCTTTAAAAAATTTTTTAAAAACTTTTATTTATTTAAGTAATCTCTACATGCGATATGGGGCTCGAACTCATGACCCCGAGATCAAGAGATGCATGATCTTCCCACTGAAACAGCCAGGCCCTCTTAAACTAGTTTATTTTTTTAAAGATTTTACTTATTTATCTTTGAGCGAGAGAGTGAGAGAGAACAAGGGAGGAGCAGAGGGAGAGGGAGATAATTTCCAGCACACTTCATGCTGAGTGCAGAGCCGGATCCCAGGACCCTGAGATCATGACCTGAGCTGAAACCAAAAGTCAGTGGCCCAATTAACTGAGTCACCCAGGCACCTTCTTAAACTATTTTAATCTTGGCGCCTGGGTGGCTCAGTTGGTTAAGCAACTGCCTTCGGCTCATGTCATGATCCCCGGGGATCAAGCCCCACATCAGGCTCCTTCTCGGCAGGAGGCCTGCTTCTCCCTCTCTCACTCCCCCTGCTTGTGTTCCCTCCCTAGCTGTGTTTCTGTCTGTCAAATAAATAAATAAAAATCTTTAAAAAAATAAAATAAAATATTTCACTATTGTCTGAGCACATGCAGACACATTATTGAAAAGTAATGGCCCCTAGTGACTTTTCAAGAACTTCTGGTGGTATCTCCAGCCTGCTGACTTAATCCATGAGGGGTATCTGTTACCAAACATCGACGTTTATCTGGTCTATCCTAGGCTGCCTTACTCGATGCTAAAGCTTAGCAGCAGCCTCAGGCCCATTTTTTTTTTTTTTTAAGATTTTATTTATTTATTTGACACAAGAGAGAGACAGCGAGAGAGGGAACACAAGCAGGAGGAGTGGGAGGAGAAGCAGGCCCCCCACTGAGTAGAGAGCCCAATTCAACCAGTGCCAAAGCAGACACCTAATGACTGAGAGCCACTCAGGTGCCCCTCCTCAGGACTAGTTTATGGCAGTGGTGGTGGGGAGTGTTGGCAGAGATGCCAACATACCCTCATTCTCAGAGATAGAGACCTGCTGTCAGCCATAGTGTGGATTTTTTTCCCCCAGAATAATCTTGGTCTCAGGGGTTGTCTCTGAATCCCCACCTTTTTTTTTTTTTAAGATTTATTTATTTTAGGGGTGCCTGGATGACTCAATTAAGTGTCTGCTTTCAGCTCAGGTCATAATCCAGCCCTGCCTCTGGCTCCCTGATCAAGTGGTCTGCTTTTCCCTCTCTCTCAGCCCCTCTCCCCCAGTTGTGCACTCTCTCTCTCTCACACACATACTCTCTCTCTTAAATAAATAAATGAAATATTAAAAAAAGATTGATTTTAAAAAAAATTTTTATTTATTTGACCGAGAGAAACACAGCTAGAGAGGGAATACAGCAGGGAGAGTGAGAGAGGGAGAAGCAGGCTTCCCGCCCAGCAGGGAGCCTAATGTGGGGCTCGATCCCGTGTCTCCGGGATCATGACCTGAGCTGAAGGCAGTCGCTTAACCAACTGAGCCACCCAGGCACCCCCAAAGAAGATTGATTTTAGCTGGAGTGAGTGTGTGGCTGGGGGGAGGGGCAGAAAGAGAGATTCTTCAAGGAGACTCCCTGCTGAGCGCTAACCTGAGGTGGGGCTTGGTCTCACAGCTCTTGAGATCACGACCTGAGATGAAATCAATGAGTCTGATACAATCTACTGAGCCACTCAGCCGTGCTGCTCTGCCTCAGACTTCTTAGACCCTAGTTATATCTGATCTTCACTGCCCATTTGTGGGTCAGCATAGAAGTGGCATTTTGAGGGGCACCTGGGTGGCTCAGTTGGTTAAGCGACTGCCTTCGGCTCAGGTTATGATCCCGGATACCCAGGATCGAGTCCCACATCGGGCTCCCTGCTCGGCGGGAAGCCTGCTTCTCCCTCTCTCACTCCCTCTGCTTGTGTTCCCTCTCTGGCTGTGTTTCTCTCTGTCAAATAAATAAAATCTTAAAAAAAAAAAGAAAAAAAAGGTGGCATTTTGAACATGGATCACCAGTTGGGATCCTATGCCCCTAGCTGTCCTCATTTCTCAATATGCTGTATTGGTAGAGTGGAATAAAAGTGCACCAGGGCAGTGGGAAGCCCAATAGCCCCACAGATTCTAGTCCAAGGCTGGCTCAGTTCATCCTGGGCAAGTCATTTCACCCTGCTCTGAAGAACTTGTTACCATCTCTGTGCCATTCCTCAGTAGAATTAGAATCCAACCCAGGCTTGATACAAAGCTTAAATGACAATGGATGTGAAGACCTTTGAGAAGGTATCATCTCTCCTAAGGAGAAGGAGGGGACCTGGGTGTGAGGTCAAACAACCATTCCCTGCTGCTTGCAGGTCAGGAGAAAGAGTTCCCCAAGGCGCAGACTTAACCTGAGACCTCAAAGACCTGTTTTGTTATTTTCTTCTCCTCCTTTAAACATGAGGTTAAGTTCTGGTCTACAATCAGGACTCCGGCACAAAAGGCTTCCCAGTTTATTAATAATATTGGCTATAACTTTTTGAGCTCTATATTGCGGGCCAGGCACTTTCCTTATTATTATTTTTTCTGATCTTCACAATTATATATCAGAAGAATGAGGCTCAGAAAGTTAAAGGACTTGCCTAGTCTGCAGGGGAGCAAAGATTATAACAGGGTCTTTTCTTACCCCAGAACCTGTGGTCCTAACCATTATTCAAGGCTGCCTTCTTCCCTGGATAAGAAGATTCTGAAAGCAGCAGTAGAGATGCAATAAGAGACTCTTAGATTTCGGAATACACCCGATCGTGGATAGTTCATCTCCACACACAAAGTTTTTTGTTTTTGTTTTTCCCCCCAGTCACTGAGCAGGCGACATACTCTACCGGCCATCTTTGTTGTGGCAATCCCGATTCCTCTTTGTATTTCTGTGACAACCAAGGGAATGAAGCAAAGCCCCCCAGCCCAGGCTTTTTAAGGAGCTCTAGCAATTCCCCTGGCAAAGAATCTCCGGGGCCCAGGGCGCGGGCTGTTTCAAGCCGAGCCTCCTCCTGGGCTCCGCTCGGGGCTCGCGGCTCTGCGCCTGCCGGGGAGGGGCTCGGGCTGGCCCCACCGGGTCCCGCCCCCTCATTTAAATACGCGGCGCCGGCGGGTGCGTCGAGCTCGCCGCGGACCCAAGATGGCGGCGTGTGGACGTGTACTGGGGATGTTCAGCTTGTCGGCGGCGCTGCAGCTCCTGCTGCTCGCGGCTGCCGGGGCCCAGAAACTCCCGGGCCAGGGCGGCCACGGCCAGGGCCAGGGCCCCGGGGCCAACTTTCCGGCCTTTGTAGGGCAGACTGGAGGCGGCGGGCCGGCGGGTCAGCCGCTGCTCCAGCTGCCTCAGTCATCTCAGCTCCAGCACCAGCAGCAGCAGCCGCAGCAACCGCCTCAGCCGCCGCAGCCGCCTTTCCCGGCGGGTGGGCCTCCGGCCCGGCGGGGCGGAGCGGGGCCCGGCGGGGCTGGCGGGGGCTGGAAGCTTGCAGAGGAAGAGTCCTGCAGGGAGGACGTGACCCGTGTGTGTCCCAAGCACACCTGGAGCAACAACCTGGCGGTGCTCGAGTGCCTGCAGGACGTGAGGGAGGTGAGGAGGCGGGACGGGTCCGGGAGGGCCAGGCCTGGTGAGGGCCCGAGGGTGTTGCCGGCCTTGGAAGCCGCTGACGCCGGTCCGCTGCTTTCTCTCTCTTCCTCTGTGCTGCGCTCGCTCCTTCCCTTCCCGTCTCTAACTAGCTCCCCAGCGCATTCCGAGAAGAGGACCCCACCCCCCACCCCTTCTTCCCTCCCTGGTGCGGGGGTCTAGGACTCCGACCTTGGCTCCTGGCCGCTGTCTGCGAAGGCCCAGAGCGTGTTTATGTTTGCTCCGGTCTTTTGTGTGATGCTCTAAGCGCAGTGGCTCCTCGCGGAAGACCTTCTTAGAATTTGGCTATTTGTTTCGACTTGAACAGTTCGTAGCAGTCCTTTTAAACATGAAAAAATGGTTGGCGTACTTAAGCTATTAAGAAATGATATGTTTATGGGCAGTAGATAACGTTTGTTTAGGTAACTCAGGTTCTGTTCTGGTGTGTATTGTAGTCAGTACCGAATTAACTGTCTTTACCCCATTCTTTTGTAATTTAGCAAATTCCTATTATCAAATAGGGTGTTGAAACTAATGTATATCTTTTTTTTTCCTCTTAATTTCTTTTGGTCAATTCGTAGTAAATCTCAAGCTATTACTCCAAGTAAATTAGAGTCCCAAAGCTTCAAAAGTTGGGACAGCAGTGGAAGCTGTAATACCTATACAGTATTTGTGATTGGGTTGTGGGATCTTGCCTTTCCAACGTCTGAATATAATTTTAGTAGTGCCTTTTAATGAAATCTGGATTTGATATTCTTTAATGTGAGTCAATTAACTGACATGTCTTCTCTAGATTTAATGCTGCTGACATATTTGACAGTTTTCAAAGTTTGGGAGCAACTGTTAGCATTGTGGGGGTTTGTTTTGTTTGTTTGAAGGTTTAGGTGTATAGAATTAGAGGTAAAGGTTGACAAGTAGAATGAAACTGCTGCTTGGTACAGTTTTGTTGGGAAATTGTATCATCAGAATTGCCTAAGCATTGGTGATCATGGGAAGATCACTGGTTTGTGGAAAACTGCTAGTCTTGGCAGTACTCTTCCTTCTGCCCCCCCCCCTCAGCCCCCCATCCCACTGTGATACCTGCTCTAGTATTATATACAGAGTAATTCAAAAGAGGAAAAGACATACATAATCTGAAGACAGAGAAAGGAAATTTCCTGAGCCAACAGAAATGTGGGGCCGCAAATGACTTCTCATCTACAACTGGAAGAGTAGGATGATTCATTGTTACTCTTTATTCTTCAGCTACCTCTGTAGTAGATACAGCTGAGATTTTTAACTATCGGGCTTTTTGGGATTTTCTCTTTGTCTTTGAGGATATACAACTGGTTTTGTTCCCTCAGAGTAAGACCCTAATATTGGTGACCAAACACTTTGTTAGTGGTTTGTGGCAGAAGTAGGATGTTATTAGGCAACGTGGCAAGAAGTGGCCCATGCTTGGAGTACATGTCTCTTTCTTTGTGTGCATTAGGGACATTTGGAAACCTCCACTTATAGGAGCAGGCTTCCTTTGTCATGCCGTGGAAGTGTGTAGCAGCATATGTAATCCATAAATAACAGATTTGACCCCTTTTGGAGTCTGTTTAATTTTGTGGGTACTGGCTTGGATTACTGCAAAGAAACTGGCTGGAAAATGGAGTCCCTGCTGCACATTTGATTGTAAGAATCTCAGCAAGAATACTGTTTCAGTAACTACCTTTTTCCTCCTTTATGGAGATGATAAACTCTTTGAAGGTAGTTACTAGGTCCTATATTTCCTTTGTAACTTTCAAGGTTACCTAATTCAGTGCTGAGAATAAGTATTGCCAACAGATTGAGGATGAATAGACTAATGAAGTCAGTTTTAAGCTCCACAGGAAGAAAAGGTGTCATATAAATTGTAGGTGGGGGCATTTTGTGGAGCAGGGCTCGCCAAATTTACAGTTAAGTTAATTTTCTCTAATTTTATATACATAAAGGTTGAAAAAAGTACCATCAATGACTGTGTATATTCTTTGGAAGGTGGAACTATTTTCTTTTTCTTTTTTTTCTTTTCTTTTTTTTTTTTTTAATTTTTAAGTGGGCTCCATTCCCAAGGGGGGCTCGAACTCACAACCCTGAGATCAAAAGTTACATGCTTTAGGGACTGAGCCTGCCAAGCTTCTGGAGGTGGAGCTATTTTTAAACTACTTTTTTTTCTTTAAAGACAGCAGAAGAACATTTAAATCCACTTAGTTTGAGAATTAGTTAAATCTGATGTATGTATTTGGAAGAACATACCTGAATTAAAGAATGAAACTGCCTAGGCACATTTGAAGTGAAATTATAGAACATATTTTGTGTTTGCTTTTTGGAAAGTAGTACTGTGTGTTAGGGAAGTTGATACAATTTGCTTCTTTATCCCTTTGGGTCTTCTTTTCTTTTCTTTTCTTTTTTTTTAAGATTTTATTTATTTGACAGAGAGAAACACAGCCAGAGAGGGAACACAAGCAGGGGGAGTGAGAGAGGGAGAAGCAGGCTTTCTGCAGAGCCGGAAGCCTGATGTGGGACTCAATCCCCGGTCTCCGGGATTGTGACCTGAGCCGAAGGCAGTCGCCCAATCAACTGAGCCACCCAGGCGCCCATGGTTTTCTTTGTTTTTTTGTTTCCTTCTTTATCCCTTTGGATACTAATTTGGAGAAGACTGTTCTCCCTGTAGAGGCAAAGCATGTGAGTGTTTTTTTTTTTTTTTAATTTTTATTTTTTTTAAGATTTTATTAATTTGACAGAGAGAAACACAGCCAGAGAGGGAACACAAGCAGGGGGAGTGAGAGGGAGAAGCAGGCTTCCCGCCGAGCAGGGAGCCCGATGCGGGACTCGATCCCAGGTCTCCAGGATCATGACCTGAGCCGAAGGCAGTCGCTTAGCCAGCTGAGCCACCCAGGCGCCCCGCATGTGAGTGTTTAAATGGTAGTAAACATTTTTGTTTCGAAACAACATAGGGGTATATAGTGTTAGGTTATCAGTCAAATATCAAATATTTTAAGGTTCTCTCTACTGTAGTGTTCAGAGTCATGTCGTGATTCCCATACAAACTTTATTTGAAGGTATTTAGGGATACCTTTAAATAATTACAACTGATACTTTCAGTTTGTCTAATGTAACATATGCCAACAAATTAAAAATCTGTGTGTAACTACAGTAAACCTGCATATGGACTATAGTTCACAGCTTTTTCTCAGTCACTTTGGCTGCTATTTTGAAGGTTATGTGTTACAGGAGGAATTTTTTTTTTTAATCCTTTCGGATGAGTCATGCTTTTTAAAAGGTCAAGTATATCCAGTGGGTCCACTATTAAATAGTAGATGTAATAGTAGTAATGATAGGATAGTAGTCCTGTTTATACGTGTGTGTCACATGTGTTATGTGTACATATATATGTATACATATATATGTTAGGTTTCACACATGTATAGGCATATAGAACTAGTAGTAGTGCTAATCATAAAAAATATAACAAAAGTATATAAAGGGCTGGGCACCTGGGTGGCTCAGTCTGTTAAGCATCTGCCTTCTGCTCAGGTCATGATCCCAGGGTCCTGGGATGGAGCCCCGCATCAGGCTCCCTGCTGAGCAGAGAGCCTGCTTCTCCCTCTGCCTGCGGCTCCCCCCGCTTGTGCTCTCTTTCTCACTGTCAAATAAATAAATAAAATCTTTAAAAATAATAACAAGAATGTATAAAGGGGAAAAAGGAAAAATATGCCCTGGGCTATTCAACCAGGTGGAGGGATAATAATACCAAAGAAAGAGAAGTTAACTATGTAGTTAGTATTTAATAAAGAGGTAAGACATGCTTTATGTTGAGAGCAATTTTATTTTATTTTTTTACTTTTTATTTTTATTTTTAAAGATTTTATTTATTTGACAGAGAGAAACACAGGCAGAGAGGGAGCACAAGCAGGGGGAGTGAGAGAGGGAGAAGCAGGCTTCCTGCCGAGCAGAGAGCCCGATGTGGGACTGGATCCAGGCTCTCTGGGATCATGACCTGAGCCGAAAGCAGTCGCTTAACCAACTGAGCCACCCAGGCATCCCGAGAGCAGTTTTAAAATACTTGCGTATTTTTGGCTGAAATGACCGATATGGTGTGTTTAGAAGTTTCAGAAGGAGACATTGGTTTCTTGGGAGAAGTTTATTAGTGATGTGCTTAGTTTTCCTTGGGTTTTTTTTTTTTTTAATCTGTTTGTTTTTGTTAGATTTTATTTTTTTAAACATTTATTTATTTATTTGAGAGAGAGACAGAGATAGCGAGAGAGAGCAAGATTGGGGAAGAGAGGGAGAAGCCGACTCCCGATGCAGGGCTCTACCGGTCGCAGGACCCTGGGATCATGACCTGAGCCAAAGGCAGATGCTTAACAACTGAGCCAGCTGGATGCCCCGGTTTTTGTTAGGTTCTGAAACAAAAAACTTTCTAATACGGAATATTTCAAGTATGCACAGAAGTCAAATAGTATGGTGATAGTCCCTGTATGCATCACCCAGCTTCAACTGTCTCTATGTTTTTTTGTTCATTTGGCATAGGAATTGGGAGACCAGAATTTTTTTTTTTTAAGATTTTATTTATTTTTTTGACAGAGAGAGAGATAACAAGTAGGCAGAGACAGGCAGAGAGAGAAGATTTTGAAAGCAGGCTCCCCGCTGAGCAGAGAGCCCGATGCGGGTCTCAATCCCAGGACCCTGAGATCATGACCTGAGCTGAAGGCAGAGGCTTTAACCCACTGAGCCACCCAGGCACCTGAGACCAGAATATTTTAAAGCAAGTCCCAGACACATGCCATTTCACTTTCTGGTTTTTTTTCCCATTTCACTTTGACTGCTTCAGTGTGTATCTTTGATAAGAACTTAAAAAAATGAAACTGAATATAGATATTTAAGACGTACTATTTTATGTACTGAACAGGAATTAACATTTAAACATTACAAACTATAAACCCACTTTCACACTCACAGATGAACATTTTTTTTTTTTTAAGATTTTATTTATTTGACAGTGAGAAACACAGCTAGAGAGGGAACACAGGCAGGGGGAGTGAGAGAGGGAGAAGCATGCTTCCTTCCGAGCAGGGAGCCCGATGTGGGGCTCGATCCGGGGTCTCCAGGATCATGACCCGAGCCGAAGGCAGTCGCTTAACCAACTGAGCCACCCAGGTGCCCTATAAATGAACATTTTTATTACTCTATTCTTTTAGTATATGTGCTGCCGAAGCGACCACTATTCTTTTAAAAAAAATTTTAGTTTTGAAGATTTTTATTTTTTAGTAATCTCTACACCCAATGTGAGGCTGGAACTTAAAACCCCAAGATGAAGAGTCTCACACTTTTTCAACAGAGCTAGCCAGGTGCTTCTACTCTGTTTTTAACCTTTCATGTAATAGTACCTGTAGATTATATTTTGCTCTATCTATATTATTTAATATTTTTGATAGTCCTGTGAGGTGACTGTCTTATTATCTTAGTTGAGAAACAGGCGCAGAGACATGAAATAATTTGACTGATGTTATGTCCTAAGTTGTAGATCTGGTATACAGCAAGTTCTCTTTGACTTCAAAGTCAGACCACTTTGCAATCTACCATGAATGATTGCAGCTAGGGAAATTGGTATGTGACTGTTGAGAATGTCAGGGCTTCAGAAATGGACACAAAAAATGAGAAGAGTTGCCTGGAATTAGAATCCTCTTTTCTTTACTGCTGAGAACAATTGGATAGCAACCCCTGTACACTCGAATATTGTGGGTTTCTCAGGGAGACAGACCAGCATTATTAGACAAAGCTAATTTAATTTCTAGTTTGAGCCTATCATAAGCAGAATTTCTACTTAATGAAAAGATTTTCAAATCCCATCTTACCTGAGGCAGGATTTGTACTAGAATATAATGGAAGAATTTAGATATATTTCTCTACTATTTGTGTTGAATCCATGGAATAGCACAAAGAGTGAACTAGGACTAGAGCTGTCACTGCCATTAGCTAACCACATGACTGTGGGCAAGTCTTTTTACTACTTTGAGTTCTGGTTTCCTCATGTATTTAATGAGAGGTTTGGATAATAGTATAATTTCTAAGATCCCTGTTATTTTTTTTAAAGGTTTATTTACTAGAAGGAGAGAGAGCATGTGCGTGAATGGGAAGGAGGAGCAAAGGGAGAGAGTCTTAAGCCTGTTTTGCTTGCCGCTCAGTCTCACAACCCTGAGATCACAAACTGAGCCAAAACCAAGAGTTGGGTGCTTAATCTACTGCACTACTCAGGCACCCAGTAAGATCCCTGTTATTTAACCTGTACAAGTTACCTATATTCTGTTTATATGTTGTGTAGTTTTTAGGATTTATAGGTATACCATTTCCTGATTCCTTATTCATTCATGGCTGGAAATAGTGATGTGAATAATGCAAATGGCAATTAATCCAAGCATTGTTTGGCTTTAGGATGTGTTATGATTGTTTTGTTTGAGCAATCAAACAAAACGTGGAATTTCCTCCAGTGCTAACTCTCAGTGGTTGGAAGCAGTCTAACCACAAAATCAAGGCATTATTGATCTCTTATTATGAAAGAACACTAGTGCTTTAAGAACACCACTGCCGGGGCGCCTGGGTGGCTCAGTTGGTTAAGTGACTGCCTTCGGCTCAGATCATGATCCCAGAGACCCGGGATCGAGCCCCACATCAGGTTCCCTGCTCGGCGGGAAGCCTGCTTCTCCCTCTCTCACTCCCCTTGCTTGTGTTCCCTCTCTGGCTGTGTTTCTCTCTGTCAAATAAATAAAATCTTTAAAAAAAAAAAAAAAAAAGAACACCACTGCTTAAATTGGTTTGATAAATGAGATTGTGATCAAGAAACAGTTATATAAGAGGGTGTTAATCTGTTGGTGCCATACAGACAGTAAATTGTTTGGGACAATGAAAGGAGGACAAAATTAGGATTTAGATTTGAGTGGAATCCAGCTCTGCTATTCTTAGCTTAATAGTTTTTTCTCCCTTAAGTTGTGACTGTTGAATCACATCATAAGTGAAGATATACATGAATTCTTGAGTTTGATGTGCTACTTATATTTTTCTAATTAAACAAAGTGTATGGACATTAAAGTATACAATACTAACACCATCAAAATTATCTTTCTTACTTCCTGTGGTACCTGCTGTGGAAATACCAAGACTGGATTATCTTTTAAGATCCTTCTAGCTCTGATACTTTGTGATTCTGGGATCTGTAAGAATACAGTTGTTTACAAGAGAATGAAAAATTAAAAGCACAGGTGAAAAGGGAGATACTTTAAGAAATTTAGGGGTTGTACTGACTAAAATAGAGTTGTGAATTTTTTCAGAGTTCGGATTATTAAGGGTCTTAGATGTACTACTGGCTCATTCTCCCAAGTTAAGCCCAGAAATGGGATGTGTTTTTAATGCAACCTGAGATAAAAATACTCTTGCAGATAATTGGGAGTTACCTGTAAAATTCCACTGTCATTGAAGAGAAATACTTTTCTAAGAAGTCTTTAGTAGAGTGCTTAATAGTGTATAGTTGCTTAATAATTCATTGTTCTTTGGAAGAAAATAAAAGTACTTGAACAATCCAGAAGGTGAAATGGTACATTTCACTTCTGTACACTTCTCCTAATGTGTCCAAAACCAATTTAGTCAGCAAACAAACAAACAAAAAAACCCAAAACCCTTCACCTGTTTATATAAGATATTTATATATTGGAAAAATAAGCAGTTAAAATGGCTTATAGGGTGTCATGCAAATTATTTTTTCTTCCTTCAGCAAACATTTATTGACTACCTACCATGTGTAAGACACTGTGCTTAGTGTTAGAGGATATAAATACACAATAATAGTTAACATTTATTTATTTATTTATTTTTTAAAAAAACATTTAATTAATTTATTTATTTGACAGAAACACAGCCAGAGAGGGAACACAAGCAGAGGGACTGAGAGGGGGAGAAGCAGGCCCCCCCGCCAAGCAGGGAGCCCGATGTGGGGCTCAATCCCAGATCTCCGGGATCATGACCCAAGCAGAAGGCAGTCGCTCAACCAACCTA
>PITA01001952.1:11793-51406 GCA_004023965.1 Spilogale gracilis
GCTCCTTCAACTTGAGAAGAGCAGTACTCATACAACTGGAAGTCAGTAAGTGGTTCATCTTTATTTGTTTGAGTTATAGAAATTGGAAACTTAATGAAGGAATCTCAAGTGATGGCCCTCTGAAATGTGCCAGTGCTAACTCTTGTATCTGCATTAAAATAGAGTGTGGAGGAAGAAGAAGTGTGGACTGGAATTTAAAAACAATGAATTAAGAGAACCTGACATCTGTTTTTGTTCAGCTTTAGTAATTTTACTGAAATTAGAAAATTATGGTAGATTGAATGCATAGTGTTTATGGTACCCTCTCCTAATGAAGACATGAATAACATGTTAACTCTTTGTAGAGTTTGTAGGGGGAGGAGTCATGGTGAAAATGGGTGCTAACTTGAATTCCTGGATCTGTACACTTGTAAAATAGAACAAACTATTAAATTGTTACTGCGTTCCTTAAAAATAACAAATATGATATATATTTGGAATGATAAGATAAACAGTGAATTGAGATGATGTGGGAGAAAAATTAACCAGGAGAATGTGCATACAAGCTAGAAATCAATTCAAATGCAAAGTAACAACAAAGAAGGAAAGAAAAAAAATAATGTTTAAAGAAAGATACAGAAGGTATCTAGGAGGGTTTCTTTTGTAACTTGAGTTTCAACTAGAAAGCCTGCAAGTCAGCAGACTCCGCAACGTTCCTGCACTGTTCAAATCAGTTGTATAATGTAATAAACAATTGAAGTGGACAGAAACTTCAGGGAGGCAGAAGGCGATGTAATGGAGGGTTTTAATCATGAACAAATCTGCCTGCTGTTAATAGTACCATCTACTGAGCATACCTATTTAACATAAGCAATAAAAATCAGAATCACAGGGGCACCTGGGTGGCTCAGTTGGTTAAGCAACTGCCTTCGGCTCAGGTCATGATCCCGGAGACCTGGGATCGAGTCCCACATCGGGCTCCCTGCTTCGGCGGGAAGCCTGCTTCTCCCTCTCTCACTTCCCCTGCTTGTGTTCCCTCTCTCGCTGTATTTCTCTCTGTCAAAGAATAAAATCTTAAAAAAAAAAAAAAAAAAAAAAAAAAAAAAAAAAAAAAAAAAAAAAAAAAAAAAAAAAAAAAAAAAAAAAAATCAGAATCACAGTCCTGAATTCAAATCCCAGATCTCAAGTAGGCAGACAGGCAGACAGAGAGAGAGGAGGAAGCAGGTTCCTTGCTGAGCAGAGAGCCGGATGCGGCCTCCCTGAGCCAAAGGCAGAGGCTTAACCCACTGAGCCACCCAGACGCCCAAATCCCAGCACATTTATCACTTACTGTGACCTTGATCAAATTAATCTTTTCAACCTTCAATTTTCTTATCTGTATAACAGATATGAAACCCACTCCTACAGAGTTATGGTGAGGATAAAAATTTTTTTAAATATGTAGACCATGCATCAAATTGTATTTGCCCATAAATGGTCTTTCCCTTCCCTTTGTTTTTGTTGTTGCAGGTGAAATCATTCAAAATAAGTTTTTGCATTCACTGTGTTAAGAGAAATGTGAAGTGAATGTAATGTGGTACACCTTTTGTATAATATTTCTTAGGCTCCTTAATGAAAACTTTAGTGGAACTTACTGAAGAAGAAGGTCAAGAACATTTATATTATAGTCTTTTTTTTTTTTTTTTAAGTTTTCTTTCAGGGTTTTATTTACTTATTTTTTAAAGTAATCTTTACACCCAGTGTGGGACTTGAACTCACAATCCCTGACATCAGTAGTTAGATGCTCTTCTGACTGAGCCAGCCATGCACCCTGAGAACATTTATAGTCTTTAGTGAATATTGAAAATATATGCACTTTGAGATTATGGAGTGCAAAGGAGTGAATTTTCTGGATAAAGGAATTCAGTTCTGCCAAATGTTCTTTAGTTCTCTGGGCCTAAGAGATGCCTAAATTTGGAATATACTGCCTATCAGACAAAGGAAAGTCCCATTCTTAAATAGAAGAGGAAAAGAATTAGTTCTTGTATTCTGAAGACAGAATTACTTAACGCAGATCCTCCCTCTGTAGAACGGATTGACTAAGAACATAGCTTTTTATTAGCTGAGAAAAAGAAGGCATTGATTCTTTTTGCCCTTTATAAAACCAGATAAATATAAAAATCACTGGAATTTTCCTGAAGATTGGCAACTTTTCAGAGAGAAAGTAATATGTCAGGACTTTGATATTGCTAAGGCTGGAACATTCTCTGGCCTATGAAACAATCTATATTAAAAGGTAAATACATAAATTAATCATACCTTAAGGATAGTGCAGAGTATTTTTAGTGTGTAAGCCTTCTTTCTGAGGTAATTAGGTAGCAGAGTTACTTTTGAATAGTCTTGAAACAGTTAAAGTTCCACAGTCTCATATTATTTTATTTTATTTTTTTAAAGATTTTATTTATTTGACAGAGAGAAACACAGCCAGAGAGGGAACACAAGCAGGGGGAGTGAGAGAGGGAGAAGCAGGCTTCCTGCCGAGCAGAGAGCCCGATGTGGGACTCGATCCCAGGTCTCCAGGATCATGACCTGAGCCGAAGGCAGTCGCTTAACCAACTGAGCCACCCAGGCGCCCCATACAGTCTCATATTATTAAAACTGATTTGATTTATTAGGACCTCACTGTTTGCCATGTGTATAGAGAAAAGTTTTTGGTGTGTTTGTTTGTTGTTGCTTTATTATTATAAGAAGTTTCAAGAAATTATACTGTTGTATATTGATTTCTACCTTGAAAGTGTGTCTAAAATAGGAGAAATTAGAACACTGAAAACAGAAATCAGGAGAGATTGGTGTGGTTCCCTTCTTAAGGAGACAAATTTACATTCTTTAGTGCTATGATCTCTGCCTCCTCCTCCAGCTCCTGCTATCTCATACAACATCCTGCTGTCCTGTGTCCCCCGCCCTCCCCATGCCTGGTGTAGTGGTGGATGCTTCCAGAGAGCACCGCCTTAGAGCTTGTGAGTTTACAGAGCTTTTTATGTAAATAATGTTTGTTGGTAGAGATGTTATGTTCAGTGATTTGGGAATTTTCTGCACCAGCATATTGTTCAGTATCTTTCCCTTTGCATAACCCAGTGGCCCTCTCCCACTCCAGCTCTTCTTTAGGCATGGTTTTCCAGCTACATTGTTTTTATTAGATTGAACTGTAAGAATGACCAACATTTGGTCATATTTGACTTATAAAAGCAGCAATTTCATATGGTTCAATCTAATAGTTCAGATTTTGAGTAAATAATATCTGTATTTGCATCAATTCCATTGTATACTTTTTTGTATCATCTTGAAATCTACAATTAAGAGTGAGGAGGAGGTAGGATGAACTTGTCATTTAAGTAGAGAGCTTCACCTTGGGAGCCTTCCTGTACTTTTTTTCCCTGAGCTTTTTACTGGGGTTGTCTGCCCTTAGACCAAAAGAAGAGAATCAGCCTAGATTATCTTACGCTTTTGCTCATCATTTGTAAAATATTTATTGAGCACTTACTGTATGGGTTAATTAATAAGATTATTTGGCATAAAAAAGGTGACTTGAGAATTTTGTTTCATATAAAATAATGTGTTCCAAAAAACTTTTCTTAACTCTTGCAGTAGTGGAAATGTGGAACCAGGTGCAAATATCAGAGAGGACCTTACCCAAATATACCTGTTTTTTTTTTTTTTTTAAATGAGTATTGACCTAACAGTCTTCTCCTTAAATATTTAATTAATCAGAGTCAAATAAGTTGCTATCCAGTATGTGATTTATGGAACCCTTTTTTATGTCATTTGTAGCTCTTGATAAAGTATACAATAGATAGAATAGATATCAGCCTATTTTACAGGTAAAAAAAGCAATCAGCTGGATTGTGATTTGCCCAAGTTACATAAGTATTAAGAAAAAGAGCTTAGACTCCAAACCAGATTTTTTAAATGTAAAGCCTCTGTCTTTCTGTGTTACCACATTGCTTTTCTGATAACTTTGACATACATATTTTTATTTTGTTTTTTTTTTATAAAATTTTTAAAAAACATTTATTTATTTGACAGAGAGAGAGATCACAAGTAGGCAGAATGGCAGGCAAAGAGAGCGGAAGAAACAGGCTCCCTGCTGAGCAGAGAACCCGCCGTGGGCCTCAAACCTGGGATCCTGAGATCATGACCTGAGCCGAAGGCAGAGGCTCTAACCCACTGAGCCACCCAGGAACCCTATTTTGTTTTTTATAACCTTTCCCATTTTTATTTAAATCTGTCAACAAATATTTGAACATATACTATGTGCCTGTTGTTTCTTCAAATAGTTTTTCTGTCCCTGCTCTCCTGGGCTCTAATTTTAGATAGTTTAAATTGCTTGTTATTGTCTCAAGTCTTGAGGAGATGTTCTTCACCCTCTCCTCCCCACTGACAGTTGTTTTCTTTTCCCACTCTGTTCCATTTTGGATAATTACTATTGTTGTGCCTTTAGGTTCATCGATTCTTTCTTCTGTGGCTTTCAGTCTGCTATTAAAGCCACCTGGTGCATTTTTTTATTTTTGATACTTTATTTTTCATCTGTAGAGTTTTGATTTGGGTTTTTTATTTTATTTTTATTTATTAAAAAAAAATTTTTTTAAAAAAAGATTTTATTTATTTGACAGAGAGAAACACAGCCAGAGAGGGAACACAAGCAGGGGGAGTGAGAGAGGGAGAAGCAGGTTTCCCGCTTAGCAGGGAGCCCGATGTGGGACTTGATCCCGGGTCTCCGGGTTCATGACCTGAGCTGAAGGCAGTTTCCCAACCAACTGAGCCACCCAGGCGCCCTGATTTGGGTCTTTTCTATTACATTCATGTTTTCCTCTACAGTTTTTTTTTTTTTTTTTATTTTAAGATTGTATTTATTTATTTGACAGAAAGAAACACAGCCAGAGAGGGAACACAAACAGGGGGAATGAGAGAGGGAGGAGCAGGTCTCTCGCCAAGCAGGAAGCCCAATGCGGGGCTCGAACCTGGGACTCTGGGATCATGACCTGAGCCAAAGCAGATGCTTAATGACTGAACCACCCAGATGCCCTACATTTTTTTTTCCAAAAGACTTTATTTTTAGGTAATTTCTACACATAATGTTGAGATCAAGAGTCATATGTTCTACCAACTGAGCCAGCTAGGTGTTCCTTTCTTTATAGTCTTCCTCCCCCCCTTTCCTTTACAGTCTTGAGTGTATTCATAATGGGTGTTTTAATCTGCTAATTCCATAAATTGTGTCTTTTCTTGGTCTTTTTTTACTGATTAATTTTTCTTGTCACATTTCTGTTTCTTTGCATGTGTGGTAATTTTTTTTTTTAAGTTTTATTTATCTTAGAGAAAGAAAAACGTGTACTCACATGAAACAGAGAGGAAGAGAGGAAGAGAAGCAGAGCCCACTGGGTGGTCCTCAAGCTCATGACCCCTGAGATCATAATTCCAGCCAAAACCAAGAGTTTGGTGCTCAACCAACTGAGCCACCTCAGTGCCCCTACATGTGTGGCAGTTTTTATTGGATATTGGCCACCATGCATTTTACATCTTTGAGTACTGAATTTTGTTGAATTCCTTTAAAGAATGTTGGATTTTGTTTGGCACAGAGTTTATATGCAGATCAGTTTGAGCCTTTGAGTCTTGCTTTTAAGTTTTGTTAGGGTAAGTCCAGAGCAGAATGTTGTCTGCCTAATTTAATTCTGCTACTAAGATGTAACTCTTCTGGGATTCTACCCAATGTCCCGAGTTATATGAGGTCTCTCCTTTCAGCCTGGTGAGAATAAACTGCTCCCTGCCTTGTGTGAAAATCAGGAATTACTTAGTTTACTTGCTTTTGTGTTTAATTTGCCACTACACATGTATAAGATAAGACAACATTCAAGGGGATCCCTCTGCAGGTATCCTGGGTTCTTTGTGTAGCTCTTTTTTCCAGTACTCTTATCTTGCAAGTTCTATGCACCTTGAATCCATTGAACTTTGGTTTCTCTTCTCTACTCACTGAGAATACTAGATTTTTTTCGGGCATCCCCTTCCTGTGCTGCAGCCTGGAAACCTCCTCCAGGTAGTAAGTTGGGGGTAATCATGGTTCACCTTGTTTCTTGTCTCTTAAGGATCATAAGCCTATGCTGCCTGTTGTCCAGTTACTGAAAATTATTTCATATATTTTGTCCAGTTTATTGCTATGGGAGCTATTCCTGTAATCATTAATTCTTCATAGGCAGTAGTAGAAATCACCATCACTTGAATTTTAACTTCCAACATATCAAATGGGATTGAATGGGGAGAATTTGTTAGAAAAGGAGATCATGAATTATTTATTAAAATTGTAAATATATGTATATATCTTTTGACCCAACGGCTCTACTTCTGAAACTTTATATAGACTATGATCAACGTGCAAGAAGTATTTTATTGAGGCTTTTTTTTTAATAATAGCAAGTAATTGGAAATAACCCAACACCCTTCAATAAGGGAGTGATTAAATGTATTATGTATATTCATACAATGAGCTATTGTATTGCTGTGGAAAAGGAGGTGTTTACGTTAGGTATGGAAAGATCTCCAAGATCTCTTATTAAATTATTAAATTATTTGCTTGTATTTGCATTAGAATGCTCTGGAAGGAGTCAGAGGAAACTAGGCTAACATGGAGGATAAAAATGGCTAAGAAACTTTCCACTATATTCTTTATAATTTTTATTAAAAATTTTTTGAGCCAGTTATATGTTATCTATTTGATTTTTTTTTCTATTTGACATTTTAAAAAATTTAAGATAACAAAAGATCTTTATTGCCCTATGTTGACAAAACTACTTTAGCATAAGAGGTATAATTTATAGCATAAGGGTGACACAGGTAAAATGTGTCAAGGAGTCAGCTTCTCTGTAACTGGGTTGAGCCAAGCCTTTCACTAACTTAGAAGATAAAAGATTTCCTTTCAGTTAATGTATTATTTGGGGGCAAAACTAAGTCCCCATAGTAAACCTCAAAATAGCAGTGGATTAACACTATCAGCCTCTGGTAATCCAGTGACCCTGGTTCCTCCCATCTTGTGCTTTTGCTTCTTAGGTCTTCAGAGTCTTCTGCTTTCACATTGGAAAGTCAGAACCCGTGCCTGCCTGCATTTATTTATTTATTATCCTTATTTCCCTCCCTCTCTTCTTTCCATACAATTCGCATACCATAAAATTCACCCTTTTAACCACCTTTTCTTGAAAGCTCTGGCTCTGAGGTGATTGACTGTCTCTCGCTCACATTCCACTGGTGAGAACTCTTCACATGCAGCACCTAGCTACATGGAGGACTGGGTAATAAGCACTCCCAGTGACAGCCTGGCATTGTGAAAAGAGTAGCACACAATTCTAGCAGACATCTAGCAAGATCTATTGCAGTTGTCTGGGCAAATCAGGTCAGGTTCATGTGCCAGTCTTTGATTTGTCACATTAAGAAGTTAATGTTCCTTCCCATTTTCTCTAGGAAGGTAAATGTTATTGATAAATAATTAGGTTTTTCTTTTTTTTTCTACTCTAAATGTGTAGAAAGGGAGATACTTTCTTGTGATCAGTTCTCTGTGTTGCATTCTCTTTGAAGCAGTCTCAGGGGGTACATATTGATATCAGCTCTAATTTTATAATACTTGCTGAGGGTCAGTATTTTGTGTTCTGCCCTTTGTCATTAAGCTCCAAGCCCTAGGTTAATGAAACAGTCTCCCTTCTTCCTCTCTTACTTGGTGCCATGTGCTGCTATTGTTGTTTTAATTTTATTGATTTATTTTAGAGAAAGTATGCGAGTGAACGAGTAGGGGTACGCAGAGGGGAGGGGAGGGAAAAGAGAGAATCCTTAAGCAGACTCTCCACTGAGAGGAGAGCTGGATACAGGGCTCGATCCCATGACCCAAAGATCATGACCTGAGCCAAAACCAAGAGTTGGCCACTTAACCAACTGAACCACCCAGGCACCTGTTGCTGTGGCCTTTAATCCATCCCTCCTTCCTCCTTTTCCTGGCAGCTCATGGATTCTCCTTTTCTTCTGCCTTTGCCTCTGCTTTAAAAAAAGGACTGTTCATTGATGAAGGCTTTTCAAGTTCTGTTCTTTGCTGACTGTATATATTGCTACAACCTGAAATTGTTGACCTTTGGGGTAACTCATTCTTTTATGTTGTTTGAAAGGGACAAGGAGACAGATAACATTTATTGGGCAATAAATGCTGTGTGCTTTTGTACATTATCTTGTTTAAGCACCACTGTTTCTAAGAGAGCTGTTTAGTTTTGGCCTCCATTTTATGATGAAAAGTTGCAAACATACAGAAAAGTTTAAAAAAATCGTACATTGAAAAAAATCATACATTGAACGCTCACTGAAATTCTACAATTAACATTTTACTATCTTTGCTTTGTCAGTAAAGAGGTTAGTTTTTTTTTTTTTTTTTAAGATTTTATTTATTTGACAGAGAGAAACACAGTCAGAGAGGGAACATAAGCAGGGGGAGTGAGAGAGGGAGAAGCAGGCCTCCTGCCGAGCAGGGAGCCCGATGTGGGACTTGATCCCAGGTCTCCGGGATCATGACCTGAGCCAAAGGCAGTCGCTTAACCAACTGAGCCACCCAGACACCCCTAAAGAGGTTAGTTTTAAACACATAAGTTTTATGAAAAATTGTATTCCATGTTAATTTTAGTGCATAACTTTTATTGTGCTTTTTAAAACAAAACATCCTCCTGCTGCCAGAACTTAACAAATCTTGTATCTTAGTAGAAAACAACTGCATTCTGCCTTCCAGCACCCGCCCCCTCCACCTTAGACTTTCCTTTTTTCCTCAGGATTTTTTGTTTTTGTTTCTGTTTTGTTTTGTTTTAAGATTTCTTTATTAGAGGGGGAGGAGGAGGGACAGAGGGAGAGAATCTTCAAGCAGACTCCTTATCGACACAGGGCTTGATCCCATGACTCATGAGATCACAACCTGAGCCAAAACCAAGAGCTGGTTGCTCAGCTGACCCAGTCGCCCAGACACCCCCCTTTTCTCCTTAGTTTCTGAAGAATTTTTTTTTTATAGTTGCCTGTTTCTGGGTATGTCCTTTCCCTTATTGTAAGTATCAGTTTATGTAACCTAAAAGGAATTCCAGATGCTTTAAGGTATACCAAATTTGGGAAATAGAGCTTTCTCCTGAACGGCAGACCCTGCAATAAGGCATGGCAAGCCAAATTGATACACACTGGAACTTTTGCTGTTATATATGAATGTTAAACAATGCTATGTGATGGTGATTGTGGATTGCAGTGAGATAGTGATAGATTTATTCTTTAAGTTAATTAGAACATATCAAGTCGGGGGGGGGTGCTTGGGTGGCTCAGTCAGTTAAGTGTCTCCCTGTGGCCTGATCCCAGGGTCGAGGGATCGAGCCCCACATTGGACTCCCTGCTCAGCAGGGGAGCCTGCTTCTCCCTCTTCCTCTCCCTTTGCTCCTGTACTCTCTTGCTCACTCTCTTATTTATTTATTTGACAAGTAAGAAACACTGCAAGAGAGGGAACACAAACAGAGGGACTGAGAGAGGGCGAAACAGGCTTCCCACCAAGGAGGGAGCCAGATGAGGGGCTCAGTCACCGGGAATCCGGGATCATGACCTGAGCCAAAGGCAGATGCTTAACGCTGAGCCACCCAGGTGCCCTAAATAAATAAAATCTTTAAAAAAACATAGCAAGTAAAATGTAGCAAAAATGGAGAATTCTTACTCTGAGCCAGTATCCTTCATCACTCAGTTATTTTATTAAATAATAATTTAGTTATAATAGTTTGTATAGGATGTTGTTAACCTTTTGAAATGTTTAGTTTACTTTTTAAAAAAATTCCATTATTTTGGGGCGCCTGGGTGGCTCAGTTGGTTAAGCGACTACCTTTGGCTCAGGTCATGATCCCAGAGAACCGGGGTTGAGCCCCACATTGGGCTCCCTGCTCGGCGGGAGGCCTGATTCTCCCTCTCTCACTCCCCCTGCTTGTGTTCCCTCTCTGGCTGTGTTTCTCTCTGTCAAATAAATAAAATCTTTAAAAAAATTATTTAAAAATTGCATTATTTTGTTTCTCCATTGGATGGTTGAAAGATCAATCTTTTGTGATGATAAATTAATTCCATTGATATGCTAAAGTCTAGACATAGATTTATTCTTGCTGTACATTGCCTGTATTTCTTGGATTTAGAAGTTGGCTGTTAGCTGGAGGTTTCTAAGGGTCAATTTATTATGATTGGATATATGTTAAAATGCTGTTGGTATTGGTAATAACTCCTTTTTGCCAGAAGGACATTTAAAATGTTGGGTCCTGCTTTATTTTTTCTTTATTATGTGGTTAGGTTACAAACTAGAATACTTGTGAAATGATGCTGCTTGTTAATGTATTTATATAACATTTATGCAGTATTTCCCCCCAAAATAGTTAATTTTTTACCTTGCAACACTTTAGAATTTATCAAATTTTCAGCAGAGAAAATGAAAGCAGATTCAACCATGGAGAATGTTTGCTATCAGTGCAAAAACAAATCGTTTAAGAAATAGTTGTGTGTGTAGTTTTTGCAACAAACTTGATCACTTTACATATTCACAGTGATGATGCCCATTATTTAGTGTTTATTTGTATTTGTGTTTTAAATTTTTCCACCAGCAAACTGAATAATTGCTGAGCAAGCACTTAAAATTACTCATTGAAATGGACTCTTAATATCCAATTTGGGATGTCTTGCAGCCTAATTTATAAAGTATTGTTCAGACTGATATCCCTATTCTGCTAGTGATGCTTTATTTATTGATGAAGTAAAGGAAAGTATTTATTTCAACTAAAAAGACCATCACATATACTATTTTTTAAAACTTTGAGTCAGAAAACTGTAGATGTTAAATTATTTTGTGCAGGTCAATTTGGTGAGCTTCAGTTTCTTTATAAAAATGAACAATTGTAGGGGGTAAAGGTTAATGAGGTGTTAGAGATCTGAAAGCATTTAGAGAACCCGGAAGCTTTCTGTGGGATATAAAGAGCTCTCCAGTGATCAGGATGTTCTTTGGAGTTGGCAGATTATTTTATGTCAATTTAGCATGACATGGAAGAATGATAGCTCTTTCATTCAAGGTTTGGAATAGTTTATGAACAAGTACTTATTTTTAATTTTTATTTTTTTTAGATTTTATTTATTTATTTGACAGAGAGAGACACAGCCAGAAAGGGAACACAAGCAGGGAACACAAGCAGGAGAGAGGGAAAAACAGGCTTCCTGCTGAGCATAGAGCCTGACCTGGGTCTTTGTCCCAGGGCCCTGGCATCATAACCTGAGGTGAAGGCAGGCACTTAACGACTGAGCCACCCAGGTGCCCTATGAACAGTATTTAAAAATTATTTTTAGATTATTTAAAGGAATTGTTCTCATTAATGTATGATTAGTTAATTTGATATTTGTATGTGAGCTTGGATTTGATTTAATACTTTGGATTAGACTTTATAGGCTGCTTTTTATGTCAATGGTGAGAACTTAGAGACCTCTTGCTGTGATATAGCTTGAGACCTTAGACCTCTGTATTTGCTTTAAGTTTTTATCCAAGGTAATTATATTAAGTACCATTTCTAAAACACATTCTTTGTTTATGCTACTATATCATACTTATATATCTTTCACCGTATTTCAATTTTGGGCAAATTACCTAATGTCTCTGGATTTAATGTAACACTAGTGGTAAAACACAGAATAGTTGGATTCCTTGTTCAGTTCTTATAGAAAAACCAAATTGGAATTCTTATTAAAAATTTGTGGGATGCCTGGTGGCTCAGTCGTTGGGCTCAGGTCATGATCCCCCGCCCCCGGGATCAAGCCCCACATCCGCTCCCTCCTCAGCGGGAGGCCTGCTTCTCCCTCTTTCACTCCCCCGCTTGTGTTCCCTCTCTCGCTGTTTCTCTCTGTCAAATAAATAAATAAAAACCCTAAAAAAATTTTTTGTGGTAAAATTCTGTCTTTTTTGAATGTAGATATGGTTGTGAGGAGAGGTTTATTTTATGAAGTTCAAGGAGTGTGACTGTTAAAATGCTTTTTGTTTTCTTTTTTTAGTTTTTAATCATGAACTGAGGTCCATTTTGTTGCTAAATTTAGCAAGATTATTTGATTGTCTTCCCTTCCCTGCAAAATTCTGGGATCGTATTTGTGGTTTTCTAGTGGTATGGTACCTGCCTGCCTAATGTCCACTTGTTTGTTTTTTTCCTAATCCAGAGGCATTCTAACTTTAATAATGCAGCTTTTTATTTCAGGAAGTTCTTTGTATTGAAATATGAATAAAATTATGCAGGTCTGAAATTAAGTCACTTAGAAATAGTATAAGTATTTAAAAAATAAAGAATCTTTATAAAAAATTTGGTAATATTTCTTTCTCTGTAGATCTTAACTGTATATAATGTGAAAAATCCATCTGGGGAAAACATACTTGGCATTAAAAAACACAGTTTATTTATTTTTATTTTTAAAGATTTTATTGATTTATTTGAAAGAGAGAGAATGGGAGAGAGCATGAGAGTGGGTTGAGGGACTGAGGAAGAAGCAGACTCCCCACTGAGCAGGGAGCCCAATGTAGAATCGATCCCAGGACTCCAGGATCAAGCTGAGGGCAGCCACTTAACCAACTGAGTCCACCCAGGTGCCCAGAAAACACAGTTTAAATTGTTGGATTTAAATAATGAGAAACTAAGCTACTTAACTGTGTTACATACTGTTATATCATTGCATAGTAACACATTATGGTCAACTTTTTTTTCTTATTTTTAAGTATATTTTGTATAGAACAACTTTTTGAAAAGGAAATGTACAGTTTCTTAATGGTATATTAATAAGTTTTTCTGATACTGAACTAGTCTTTATCTGTTGTTTTTTAATTTTATGTTTATTTTAAAGAGAGAGAGAGATCACGAGCAGAGGGGATGGGTAGAGGGAGAAGCAATCTCCTGCTGAGCAGGGAGCCTGATGGGGGACTTGATCCCAGGCACTCCATCTGTTGTTTCTGATAGCAGAATTTAATTTGCCATAATTTGACTTAGAATTTTTGAATCTGTGATGATTAGAATTTAAGGACAAATTTATAAAATGAAACTTTTTGAAACTATGATCAGTAAGAATGTTATAAATAATAATATTAATAAGGCCTCTAAGAAATACATCCTAAGAGAGGGTATAAATCTGTTGCCAACAAGACATTTGTGATGTAATTAATAGTAACATTTCCAAGGTAATATTACTGGTGGTGGTTTGCAAGCAAGAATAAATGAGAGTCAAAGAGAAGAATCAGTGTTTTCAAAGCAGTGGCCAGTGGGAAGGGTTGCCTTGAGTAGCTGACATAAGTGTTCGTGGCAGATTGAGCTCTTTAATGAAATGTCTGCATAAATTTAGATTTTTTGAGGGGGGAGAGTAATAGGAAGTCAGTGAATATTGTTGGGTGGGAGAATGGCTTGGTAAAATAATTAAGGAAATTATTCTTGTATGTATTATGGATTGATGAAGGAGCTCATTGAATAAGCTGCTTTTATACTTAAACTGTGAAGTAAAGACTTGGACATTGGTATACTAGTAGGTGATGGAGATGGGACTGATGGGAGACTCATTGCCTAGGAAAAATTTAGAGAGCTTTTTGTTCATTCATTTGACAGATTTTGGGTAAATATTATTTACTCCATGCCCAAAACTTAATGATAGATGCTGGGACTATGGTGATTATCATACCGCTCCCTCCCACTCTGAAAAGACAAGATCCCTGCTGTTATGGGGTTTACCATCTAATGGGGGAGGTAGCCATTAAAGAAAATCAATCTCTCTCTCTCTCTCTCTCTCTCTCTCTCTCTCTCACACACACACACACACACACACACACACACAATAAATGGAAAATTATATCTATGGTAAGTAAGTGCTATGAAAGAGAGAGATGTGGACATTTGGCTAATCAGAAAGTCAGGAAATGTTTTCCTGAGAAATGATGATTGCAATGAAAGAATAGTGGAATTTAACCAGGTGACAAGAAGTCAAAATTTAACTGTTAGGCTACTTCCAAAAGTATATAATTCTTAGCTTGTGTTGAATTTGAAATGACAGTTAGGTGTTTCAAGCAATTTCCAGTAAAAGGATGTAAATTTGGAACTAAATCTTGAACTGAATCTAAATTTTAGTCATTCAAAAGGCTATAGTTGGAGGTATGAAAGTGGTTGAGGCCTCTTAAAGAATGTGTAAGTAGAAGAACATGATTGCAAGGACTAAGCCTGGGGAATGCTCACAATTGAGGGTTGGAAAGAAGCTTGTGGAAAACAGAAGGAGTGGTTGAGAGTTAAAAGAAGATTTAGAAGAGTTTAATTGTGGAAGTTGAGGAGGGAATTTTTAGCTGTGGGAGCTAAGGAAAGGGAAATTTGAAAGGAGGTCGTAGTTATCACTAGGGTAAATAGAATTATAGTTATGGTTAATGACTGAGAAAAGGCATGGTTTTTGGTGTAATTGAGATAGATCAGTTTTTTTTTTTTTTTTATCAAGATTTTATTTATTTATTTCACAGAGAGAGAGATCACAAGTAGGCAGAGAGAGAGGAGGAAGCAGGCTCCCCGCCGAGAGGAGGAAACAGGCTCCCCCCCTGAGCAGAGAGCCCAATGTGGGCCTCAATCCCAGGACCCTGAGATCATGACCTGAGCCGAAGGCAGAGGCTTTAACCCACTGAGCCACCCAGGCCCCCGACAGATCAGTTTCTATAGAATCCAAATTTGAATCTCTTTCAGGAGTTTGGTAGTGGTGACACGAGGTGAGAATAGCTGGAAGGGAGGATATTCCAGTTAAACAAAGATTTTTCACAATAAGGAAATCTAGTTTAAAAGAAGCCAGTAGAAGGTGAAAGACTGGAGATGCTGAGAAGGAGGAAGATGAATGTAAATACTCATAAAGGAAGAAAGGAGGGGAGGAATTCAAATCAGTTTGGTGAGAAAAAATGATTTATATATATATATATATATTTTTAAGAACTTAAAGGCTTATGAATTTCACAAGTCTTACCAGTTCCCAGGAGAGTTGCCATCTCAGGTTGCTATCATTTAGAAAGTAAAGATTATTCTGCTTTTCTTCTTTTTTTCCTTCCTCATAACTGTTTATTGTGAAGTTAAATTTCAGCAAAAGTAAATAGAGATGTTTAGCTCCCTTGTCCAAAATAATTGTGTAGCTGCTTTTTAAATTGTCATCATGTTGATTAATATTGCAGAGTAGTTTTGGGGTGAGGCCAAACACTTGGGGCTTTGTACCCCACAAATAATGTTTAGTAAGCTTGGATGACCTCTAAGAAAGTAGATGGGAAATGGCCTAAATGCCATTCTGTAGTAGATCCAGAACAGTTGGGAAAAGCACTATAAGCAGCTGTTGTAAAGAAGAATTGTAGCTGTAGGAATGCAAAATGTCAGGATTGCTAAGAGTGAACATTCTGGATCTAACTCGAAGTTTTTCAATACATTGTATGATACCTTAACTTGATCAGTATGTCATCTGATTTTGTGTCTGTGTAAAAGGACCTTACTTTTTGGGCTCTGAGTATATATGCCTGCTTGCAGCAGCACAATGTTGTATTCCCAATCCCAGCCCAGTGTCTCTTACATGCTTAATAAATCCTTGATGGAAAAAGTAAGTAACTTTTTACTGGCTGTGTGTAGTTAGAAAATTATTTTAAATTTTGCTGCTCCTAATGCAAACGAAGAGTGTCTTCTTTTGTTTAGTTTATTTTCAAACTTGGCATCTGTCCTACTTTTTTTCATTTGTTTTAGAGGTGTGTGAGCAGGGGAGGGGCAGAAGGAGAGGAGGGGAGAGAGAGAGAATGATATAAGCAGGCTCCATGCTCAGTGCATGGCTTGCCGTAGGGCTGGATCCCACAACCCCGAGATCATGACATGAGCAGAAATCAAGAGTCTGACGCTTAACCCACTGAGCCACCCAGCTGCCCCCCCTATTATTTGTCTTATTACTGTACTGGCAGCATACAAGTTCAAGCACAACCTAAAACTACGCCATCCATTTTTTTCCCATTCTTTTTTTTTATTGCAGTAAAATATATACCAGTAGAATTTAGCATTTTAACTATGTTAAGTCAGCTCAGAATGGATTAAGTACGTTCATATTGTTGTTAAACCATCAATCACCACCATGCATCTTAAGAACTTTTTTTTTTTTTAAGATTTTATTTAACAGAAACACAGCCAGAGAAGGAACACAAGCAGTGGGAGTGTGAGAGGGAGAAGCAGGCTTCCCACCGAAGCGGCAGCCCCATGAGGGGCTCGATCCCGGGACTCCGGGGTCATGACTGGAGCAGAAGGCAGAGGCTTAACCACTGAGTCACCCAGGTGCTCCGCATCTTCATCCCTAACTGAGATTCCCTACCTGTTAAACACGAACTGCATTCTGCCTCCCTCCAGCCCCTGGCATCCACTATTCTTTCTGTTTCTGAATTTGACTACTCTAATACCTCATGTGAGTGGAATCAAGCAATATTTGTCCTTTTGCATCTGGCCTATTTCACTTAGCACTAATGTCTTTAAGGTTCTTCTGTATTTTGGTATGTATCAGAATTTATTTTTTTACAGCTAAGTAATGTTCCGTTGCATGTATAGACCACATTTTGTTCTTCCATTCATCTGTCAAACCTGTTTTCTTGGCTTTTGGCTATTCATGAATTATGTTGCTAGGAACATGTGTGTATAAATATCTGAGACCTTGCTTTTAGTTCCTTTGGATATATATACTCAGAAGTGGAATTGCTGGATCATATGGTAATTTTATTTTTAATTTTTTAAAAAAGATTTTATTTATTTGACAGCGAGAAACACAGCCAGAAGGGGAACACAAGCAGGGGGAGTCAGAGAGGGAGAGGCAGGCTTCCCGCAGAGCAGGGAGCCCAATGTGGGACTTGATCCTGGATCTCCGGGATCATGACCTGAGCCGAAGGCAGTCGCTTAACCAACTGAGCCACCCAGGCGCCCCTTATTTTTAACTTTTTGCTGAATGGGCATACTGTTTTCCATAGTAGTGGCCACCATTTTACATTACCATCAACAGTGCAGAGTTCCAGTTTCTTCATCTATCTAACACTTGTTATTTTGTTCCTTTTCTTCATTTTTGAAAATAGTAACCATTCTAATGGATGTGAAGTGATACCTTACTGTGGTTTTGATTTATATTTCCCTAATGGTTAGTTTTGTTGAGCATGTTCATGTGTTTATTGGCCATGTGTATACCTTCTTTGGAGAATTGTTTAAGTACTTTGCCTATTATGAATTGGGTTGTTTGTTGTTGAGTTGTTTGTTGTAGGAGTTTGTTATACATTCTGGATATTAATCTCTTATCACATAAATGATTTGCAGATATTTTCTCTCATACTTATCCCATAGGTTGTTTTTTTACCCTGTTGATTGTGTACTTTGATGCACAGAAGTTTTTAATTCTGATGCAGTCCTTGCTCAGAGAGGAGCCTGCTTCTTCCTTCTCTGTCTGCCTACCATTCCCCCTGCTTGTGCTATCTCTCTCTCTCTGTCAAATAAATAATATCTTAAAAACAAAACAAAAAGGATAGGAGTGATGATTTTGAAGCACTTTACATATTGGCCCAGAAACCAGAAGTCTTCTAGGCTCTCTTGTACTTTTCTAATCCTAGCCCTGAAGTCACTCATTTCTCCAAAGAGTTCTCTTCCCTTGTAGTGGAGAATGATATTTAGAAGCCAAGGTCCAGGTGCTAGATGTGCTCATTGCTTCTGGAGTGTTATTGCTTCAGTAGGCAAAGCCAGAAAATGTATAAAGTATATGTGTGTGTGTTTCTTTGTGTTTACATAAATGCATTCATATGTACACACGCATATCCATATGTGTGTATACGCAGACATCTAGTCATATCTATATGTATACACACATGTTAAAAAGTGATTTTTATTCATATTGATGCCTCTAGTACCACAGGTTTCATTCTAGCTTTTTGCCTTTCCATGTTTATAATTTCCTTTTATCACGGTGAAAACATGGTTACTATCCTCCTCAAATTATTTATTTGCTAAATCCTGTAATAGAGTTAAAATAATTTTAGAATGCTAAGTTATTATGAGAAAATAAACCCACTGGAATTCATTATTTGTTTACAGCTCTTTTTATTATTGGACTGAGGATATATAGTCAAAATACTGTGTTCGCAAGCCACTCAAGTTACTTTCCCTCCTCTTTCTTTCTTCTTTATGGTTATGCTCATTTGAAATATAGTTAAGTTCATTTTCTTTCTTCCTTTGTTTCTTTTTTTTAAAAAAAAAAGATTTTTACTTATTCCTTTGAAAGAGAGAGAGAGAGCACAAGCAGGGGCAGAGAGGCAGAGGGAGAAGCAGACTCCCTGCTGAGCAGGGAGCCCAATATGGGAATCATCCCAGGACCCGGAGATCATGATCCCAGTGGAAGGCAGACGCTTAACTATCTGAGTCACCTAGGTGCCCTAGGTTCATTTTCTTTTTTCCTTCCCTCCTCTCCTCATCCCCTCTTTTTTGTTCTCTCTCTCTCTCTCTCTCTCTCTCTCTCTCTCTTTTTTAAGAGAGGGATAGGGAGAGAGAGAATTTTAAGTAGGCTCCACATCTAGCGCAGAGCCTGATTTGGGGCTTGATCTCACAACCCTGAGATCATGATCTCAGACAAAATCAAGAGTGGGGCATTTAACAGACTGAGCCACCCGGGGCTCCCATTTTTCTTTTAATTGCATTTTTGCCTCCCCCCAGTTTTAGATAGAAAATTTTGAGTCAGTAAAAATAACATGGTCTAGAGGTGCCTGTGTGGCTCAGTTGGTTAAGGCTCTGCCTTTGGCTTAGGTCATGATCCCAGGACTCTGGGATGCAGCCCCGCTTAGGACTCCCTATCTACCAAGGAGTCTGCTTCTCCCTTTCCCTCTGTCCTTTCCTCTACTCATGCTCTCTATTCCCCTCCCCTCTCTCTCTGTCTCTCTCAAAGAAATAAATAAAATCTAAAAAAATGTATATAGGGGTGCCTGGGTGACTCAGTTGGTTAAGCATCTGCTTCAGCTCAGGTCATGATCCCAGAGTCCCTGGATGGAGCCTCGCAATCAGGCTCCCTGCTTGGCGGGAAGCCTGCCTCTCCCTCTCTCAAGCCCCCTGCTTGTGTTCCCTCTCTAGCTGTGTTTCGCTTTGTCAGATAAATAACATCTGAATAAATAAATAATAAAATAAAAATTAAAATATATTAACAACATGGTTCTAGAATTGCCTTCCTGCTACACCTTTTACCCTCTTCCTATCCTTCCATTCTTTCCTTCCTGGGGTAGTCAATCTCAGTTTTTAATTTATACTTTGTTTCTTTATGTACAGCTGAGCAGATTCATGTGCATTTTCTTATTTGCC
Source organism: Spilogale gracilis (assembly GCA_004023965.1). NCBI lineage: Eukaryota > Metazoa > Chordata > Mammalia > Carnivora > Mephitidae > Spilogale > Spilogale gracilis. The sequence continues at coordinate 31,185 of PITA01001952.1, forward strand.
CTTCTTTCTTATCCAAAAGGTAGCATAGTTGATAGCTTTTGCACTTTGCATTTTTTCATTTGAGGTTATATCTTGGAAATCACTTTAAATCAATTCATAGAGATCTTCCTTTGTTTATTCAGCCACTTTCCTATGGATGAGTATGAAAGTTATTCTCCATATTTCACATTTATGAACAGTTCTACCCTGAAAAACCCTGTACTTACATACTTTCATCTTGTTGTGAAGGTACTGTTCCTAGAAGTGCAATTTTGTTACTTTGTTACTGTGCCAGCAGAGTATAAGTTTCAAAGCAAATTATTTTTGAAGTGTTGTTTTTTTTAAGATTTTATTTATTTATTTGACAGAGAGAGAGAGATCATAAGCAGGCAGAGAGGCAGACAGAGAGAGAGGAGGAAGCAGGCTCCCTGCTGAGCAGAGAGCCCCATTTGGCCTCCATCCCAGGACCCTGAGATCATGACCTGAGCCGAAGGCAGAGGCTTAACCCTCTGAGCCACCCGGTGCCCCAATTATTTTTCTTAATTAGTAGTTCTTAGCTGTAATTTTTGGGAAAAGATTGTCCTATAAAGTTCTGCAAGTAATACGGAGTACAAGCCTGTCACTTGTTGGAAAAAAAAAATCTAGACGTATATTAACAACACTTACAGTTTGTTTTTTTTAAAAAGATTTTATTTATTTGACAGAGAGAAACATAGCGAGAGAGGGAACAGAAGCAGGGGGAGTGAGGGAGAAGCAAGCTTCCCGCCGAACAGAGAGCCTGATGCGGTGCTCGATCTCGGGTCTCCAGGATCGACCTGAGCTGAAGGCAGTCGCTTAACCAACTGAGCCACACAGGCGCCCCAACACTTACAGTTTTAAAAACTGGTCCTTGATTTAAGAAACACAACTGTCACAGCATTTGTAGTTAGTGTGGCTTTGATTCTCAAGGACTTCCTATAATGAAGTGTTGCTTTTCTCCTGCCCAACCCTTGGATCTCCTATTTACCAAATAGGCCTAGAAAAGCCTCACTGGGATTTGTTCTTATCCATACTAAGAGCAACATTTTCAATTTAGTTCTTTGATTTAGCATCTTTAAAAGCCTTTAGGATTTAGATCTGTGTTTTTTAAAAATGGGGCAGTGGGAGATTCAGCTATTCTGGAAGTGTTATGCTAATACCTTTACATGAAGATCTCTTGAGTTTTTAAAATACTTTATGCATTTAATTTCTCAAATCCTGGTATGTTATTAGTACTCAGTATTCCTGAGCCCTCCGATTCAGGATCCCAACCCGTTTATGTGGATGATTAGGAGCTGGCTCTTAATACAGAACTTTCAGGGTCATGACACATTCATCTTATTTTTAACTAGTTAAAATTACTTAACATTCCTTGGAAGACCATGCCATCTTGGCAAAAAACTTTGTTTCAAAGGTCTTTTCGTAAGTCTTCTTGGAGAACTCAAGATAATATTTGTAAATGGGGAGAATTTGGGAAAATTTTAAGAAAACCAAACCAAACTATTATCTTTGGACTAGGTAACTTTTTGCATACTGAACCCCATGGTAGAGCACACAACAGGAGGACAAGTTCAGAAAATGCTCCCATACTCACATAGATACTGTATGTCCTGGCAGGCATATGAATTGTTCGAGTAAAACATCATAGTTTTGTTTTATTTTTTTAAGACTTTTTAAATTTATTTGACAGAAACACAGTGAGAGAGGGAATACAAACAGGGGGAGTGAGAGAGGGAGAAGCAGCTTCCCACTGAGCGGGTAGCCTGATGCGAGGCTCGATCCCAGGTCTCTGGAATCATGACCTGAGCTGAAGGCAGGTGCTTAATGACTGAGCCACCCAGTTTTTATACATGATTGTAGAAGTCAGAGTACTTCTAGGTTTATAATGGTTTATAATGGAAAATTGTAATCTCCATTTTTAGCTCTCCCCACTTTCAGCCTTTTTAGCTCTTCATCTTGAATTTACCTAGTTTTTAAGTAGAATATTTATGCTGTTCTCTCATTTTTTAAAAAAATATTAGACATTATTGATTTCTTACAAACCATTCACATTTAATTCTCATAAAGCACACTTGACAGTATTTACTCTGAAATTGAACTTCATAGAGCAAGAAATCCTACAAAGCTACAGGATAAAATAAATTCTGCTGAACCACAGATAGTATTCAGACAAGTCTGTAGCTGTAGAATATGGCATTAATTGGCTGAGCTCTACAGAAAGCTTTTACCTACTTTAATGAGATCAATTTTGGTACATTTCCTTTTTGTCTCTGTCTCATTCTGATTCATCAATCATGAATCATCAGAATACTCATATAAGTAAACAGTTTTTTAAAAGAGAGATGAAACTCATTGTCACTTAGGTCTGGTGCTTAAAAAACAAAAGCAAACAAAAAACCGACCTAAAGTTGTTTTATTCATTCTGTCTGTTTTAACAGAGAACAGGAAACAAATTTAAGTTCTTGCCATATGAATGTTTTAGTGTGAAGTCAGAATACTTAAAGAAAGACATGTGATCCCTGTACTTTGGTGTTTTTTAGTTTTCATTGTTATATTTGAGATTCTCTTACAGATTACAGTCCATTAGCTATGTTTATTTTGCATTGCTGTACAGTCATGGACTGTTTTAACTTTGCAGAGTTCTTTGTTAGAAAACATTTCTAGAGTCTACCTTTGGTGATTTCCTTTGTGATTTAAACAATTTATCAGGATAGATTTGCGTGAATGTAGTTTTTAAATTGGGAAATGTCTTCTGTATAAGAACAGCTAAGGGCATATGTGGTCAATTTGACAGATTTTTCTGAACTGGCATTCAGTTTTTAAATTTCCTTTAATAACTACTGAAAATAACAGTTATATGAAACTCACCAATGAATTGATTTTTCCTGTTATAAACAAGTACATATTGGGCAGCCCTAATGCAAAAGCTTTAGCCTTGGCATTTTACTGATGTTTAGAGATATATTTCTCTTTCTTGATGTTTATCTGTGCCTGTATAGGATTTGCAGTTAGTGAAGTGAAATAGGATAATTCTCTGAAAGTTATTTTTTGTGTATTTTTGCTGAAGCCCAGGGTGGATGGTAGGGTCCCATGTATAGAGTATGATAGAAATCAGAAGAAAAAATGATTTGATTTCAATAAGATATCAATGTCTGTTTTCCTAAATTAGAATTGGTATATGATTTTCTCCCAGAAATAAAAATAAAAAAATATTTCTTCACCCACTCATTTAGGTTCCTATGCACAAGTAAACAGAACATTGTCAAAGATGATGTTTTAAATGAAAGGAATAAAAAATTTTTTCTTCACTAAGCTTCATTGTTTTTTTTGTTTGTTTGTTTTTTTGTGTTTGGCTTAGTTTTTGTTAAAGCATTTTTCCAAATCTACTAAATTAAAATCTGGAATAGATCTGTTCTCTAATTTCTTTTATTTTTTTTTAGATTTTATTTATTTATTTGGCAGGGAGAGAGATAGCAAGAGAGGGAACACAAGTAGGGAGAGTAGGAAAGGGAGAAGCAGGCTTCCCACAAAGCAGGGAGACTGATGCAGGGCTTGATTCCAGGACCCTGGTATCATTATCTGAGCCCAAGACACTTAACAACGACTGAGCCACCCAGGCGCCCCTTTGTTCTCTTAATTTTTTCAGCACTTTTGTTTTATGAAGCACCCATTTATATCTTAGACTAGAAATTGGCAATCTACAGCCCATGGGTCAAACCCAGCCCACAGCCTTTTTTTTTTTTTTTTAAATGTCTCTGGAGGTAAGAATGGTTTTTACAGTTTAGAGGATAGTTAAAAGAAGACACCAAGATTGTAGAGATTGTATGTGGCCTGCAAAAACTAACTAATTATGATATGTCCCTGTATAGAATAAATTTAATATATAATATATAATGTACATACAACTTTTTAATGTTTTGTAATCCATCTGAATTAGAAGCATGTTTTGCTCTAATCTCTTTACATAATTCTGCATTGTAGGAATTCATGGAATTCATCAGTTTTTATTTTGGTGTGAACTTTTATTGATCAGGGCCAAATATGTATGCATGACTCTGCAGACTTTCATTAAATTAGCTTGGCTTTTTGCGAGACAAAGAATATGCATGTTGCACTAGTGAACCAGCACACTTACACTGACTTTTGTGGGAGGGTGTGTACATTTGCGCGATGCTGCTTTAGGGGTGGTGATGAATTTTAATATTGCCATTTCTCCATTGGTGTAGTATTTTGTCTTTGGTACTGTTGTCTACTGCATAGAGAGTTATTTCCTTGAGGCTGTATTTTGATATTAAATTGGGTTGTATATGGTTGGTTTAGATGAGAGTTTTAATACTAGTAGACAGCTTCTGGCAAAAATCCCCTGGTTACTAGTTACATGCTTTGTCATTTATCATATTTTATTGACTATAAAGCATACTTTTTATTTTTCACCTTAACATCTCTGAAATCAGGATGCATCTTAAATTTTATGACATAATTATGATTGGCAGAATTTTTTCCTCTAGTGGTATATGGAATAATGGTGCATCTTAAAATCAATAAGGTACAGCTTGTATATTCTACTCATTTATAATATGTTAGGTGCTTCATTTTCTTATTCCTTATGTTAATTTCACCCCTTCTTATTTTGCTATTGCAGCCAGAATTCATTATTTTGGAAAATTTTCATCATTTAAGAGTTTGCTTTGAGGGTTATTCTAATTCTGAGATTGGTTATTGATTTAGATCACAAGCACCATCAGCCATATCTAGTCAACAGAGCAATCTGGGAAAATGAGCAGTTAACAGAGTATTTTGAGTAGCACAGTATCCTGATTTGTTACTGTTAGTTTAGTTAACAGATGGCCTGTAGCCTGGTTTTTAATATTAGTTACTATTTTGCTGAATAGACTGTACAAGAACACTAACCAGAAAACCTGTTTAGCTTTAGCCTTAGCTGAGATTTTTCTTGAATGCTTGCAACTGGAAACATCTTGTGAATTTATAGTAATATCCTGTTCATGGAAAATAAGGAGAAATTACATAGTAATTATTTTAAGACCTTTACTATCTCCCAAGGTGAGCCACTTTGTATTACAGACAGTAACTTTTTAAAAACCTATTTTTTTTCAGATTTTATTTATTTATATGACAGAGAGAAACACAGCTAGAGAGGGAACATGAGCAGGGGGAATGAGAGAGGGAGAAGCAGGCTTCCTGCCAAGCAGGGAGCCTGATTCGGGGCTCGATCCCGGGCCTCCGGGATCATGACTTAAGCTGAAGGCAGATGCCCAACGACTGAGCCACGTAGGCACCCCTTAAAAACCTATTTCAATGGAAAATCACAAGTCAGTAATTTCAAAAAAGGCAAGCCAAATAAAAGTAGAAAGAGGGTCGGGATTAATGCCAATTTTAAATATATAGACAAAAGTATTTTATTTAAGTTAGTAATTCCAAGCCCTAGTTGCACCTTGGGTGATTTTTAAATTCTCAATACCCAGATGTCTCTGGTAAATTAAATCAGAATGGAAGTGGTTGCTGGCATTGAATTTTTTTAGTTACTGTATTACAAAAGCAGCTGTCATTGAATTTTTTGCATTCTATTATTGTATTACAAAAGCAGTATTTTTATAGATTTACCCATGTATTTAGCTCTTTCTTTGCTCCTCATGCCTTCTCGAATCTCTGATCTTCCATCTGGGACCACTTTCCTTCTGCCTATAATACATTCTTTAGAATTTCCTTTAGTGAGGGTCTTCTAGTGGCCAGCTGTCAGGCTTTGTTTGTCTGGAAAGGTCTTTATTCTACCCTGTTCTTAAAAGATATTTTTGTTGGGTCTAGGTATCAATTATCTATTTCTGGGTAACAGACCATCCCAAACTCAGTGACTCAAAAACAGCTGCTTCCCCATGTATCTGTAGGTTAGCAATTTGGGCAGAGCTCAGTGGGATGGCTTGTCTTGAGTCTGCATGGTATCAGCTCAGCTCATTCAGGTCACTTGGGGGCTGGACAGTCATATATCTGGTGGTCTGCTATAGAAATGGGAAGTTCCAATGCACAAGCACTTTTCAAGCCTTTGCTCATATTTGCTGATGTCTCATTGACCAGAGCAAGTCTGGTGGCCAAGTCCAGATTCCACAGAGTGGAGGAATTAGACTCCATCTCTTGATAGGAGGAGTGACAGTGTCACATTTAAAGGGGGTGTGGGATGTGCATAAAGAAATGGGAGAGATTTATGACCTAAAAAAGAAATCTATCACAGTATAGAATTTTAGGTTGGAATATATATATTTTTTGGAATATTTTTTCTTTCAGCACATTTTCTTCTTTCTACTGTCTTCTGACTTTCACTGTTGCTATTGAGCAGTCAGTTCCTGCGGTTTCTTTTCAGATATTCTTTGTGTTCTCTCATTAACTGTGATTTGTCTAGGTGTGAATTTCCTTTTATTTGTCTGGTTTTGGCTTTATTGAGTTTCTTTTGATTTAGTGTCTTTCTTTCATTCTGGAAAATTCTTAGCCATTATCTGCCTCTGCCCCACTCTCTTCTTTTTCTTAGAACTTCACATAAATTAGATTTCTTGCTGTTTTCCCATATATATATTAATATATATATATATATATATTAATTTCTATGAATGTTTCATTATACACAGTGTGGGGAGAGGGCTCAGTCCTTGGCAGCTGCTTTCCTTTAGGCAACCAGAACACTCGTAACTCAGTTCCTGTTGATTCCTCTTGACATGGATGTGTGTCCCCACTCTATCCTTGATGATCTTGAGAACATACTTGTCCTTGGAGACTTTGAGCAGCTCCAGGGTGATCTGCTTAAAAGCGGCGAAGCCACATGAAGTTGTGATCATGACCCTTAGGAATTCGGTGTGTGTGGTGAGGTGTCCACAGTGGTGGCTGTGCCTCAGCTTACTCCTCTAGCCCTTAGAGGCCCTTGGCCATGGGGTATAACAGAACCATGGCTACTGTTCTTCAGTGGCTGCTGTGGTATAAGGCTCCACATTTATTAACTTTTCTTCATGCTACATTCTGAATAATTTCTTTTGACTTATCTTACAGTTTATTAATTTGCTTTTCCATTATGTCCAGATGCTTAACTCTTTCTGCCCCCTCCCCAAGATGATTGATTTATTAGAGAGAGAGAGGTAACACAAGCAGGCAGAGTGGTAGGCAGATGGAAAAGGAGTAGCAAGCTGTCCGCTGAGCAGGGAGCCCGACCTGGGGCTTGATCCTAGGACCCTGGAATCATGACCTAAGCCAAATGCAGATACTTAATTGACTAAGCCACCCAGGTGCCCCTTATATGTATGTATTTTTTAAATAGTTTATTTATTTGAGAGAAAGAAAGCAGGAGCCGTGGGAGTGGGGCAGAGATAGAGGGACAAGCAAACTCCCCACTGAGTGGGGAGCCCATGGTGGGGCTTGATCCCAGAACCCTGATGAGATCATGACCAGAGCTGTTAGTTGCTTTTAAGAAGCTTTTTTAATCTTCTAACATTTTTAGTTGATTATAATTTGAGGACCATTCCAAATAATCTAACCCACCACTATAAGAAAGGGATTACCACTGTTGTTTTTTTAAGCTTACCTATTAGTTTATCCGTACACTAGGTTTAAGATACTACTGATTTTTTAAAAAAGATTTATTTATTTATTTGAGAGAGAGTGAGAGAGCATGAGAGGGGAGAAGGTCACAGGGAGAAGCAGACTCCTCGCGGAGCTGGGAGTCCTATGCGGGACTTGATTCCAGGACTCTAGGATTGTGATCTGAGCCTAAGGCAGTTGCTCAACCAAGTGAACCACCCAGGCACCCTAGGATGCTATTGATTAAGCAAATAGAAGATACATGTAGAACTATAAGAATTAAATAGGTGGGGAGTCACATTTTAAGAGAGAGAGCCCAAGAGTCATTAAAATCATTGGGTATAATGTAATTTAGAAGGCTGAGAGATCCCATTGGAATTAGAAAGATAAGTGATATGAAAGTATGTCATGTTACTTTTGGAAGATACTAGACAGAAGTTGTTCTTCACAATTAAACAGGCCCATTTGCCAGACTGTAAAATAATAAGCTTTAATGTCTTAGAAGTACTATGTTTCGGGGTTGCCTGGGTGGCTCAGTTGTTAAGCATCTGCCTTCGGCTCAGGTCATGATCCTGGAGTCCTGGGTTCAAGCCCCACATGGGGCTCCCTGCTCGGTGGGTGTCCTTGCTTCTGCCTCTCTCACTCCCCTGCTTGTGTTCCCTCTCTGGCTGTTTCTGTCAAATAAATAAAATCTTTTGGGGAAAAAAAAAGTACTATGTTTCTTTTTCCTGTATCCCCTTAAATTTTCTGGGTGACTTCATTGCACTTAGCATTTAGTGTGTCTCTTTTCTTTTAAAGAAGTCTGATGGTGTTTGGATTTTGTTAAAAGAAAAGAGAGTTTACTGTGTTGTCATTAAAACTTTAAATAAACATGGGCTAGATCAAAGGTAATAAAAATTATTCTAATGGTTCTTTTACCTTTGTTTTATTTGAGTGAGATTTAAGTAAGAAGTATATGCTCCTCACTAAGTCAGTTAGCGGTTATGATTCTTTGTGGTTACAGGAAGCTCTGTCCAAATTAGGTTAAGCTAAAAAGAGAATTTGCTTCATATAACTATAATAAGGAATAACACTGGCTTTGGGCTTAGCTAGGTACTGGAGCTCAGTCTCTTAGGTGTTTTCATTTTTCTCTTCCCTCTGCTGCTCGGTTGTCTTCCTTCATGCCCTCTAACTGGTGGCAAGGTGTCCAGAGTAGCTGTTATTCCTACTCCATCTATGCGGGCATTATTTGCAAATGTTTTATTGTTTGTCATTGTCAGAGTCCCTGAAACACTTAGGAATGTTACATGTGTAGTCTGAGATAGGAATAATTTGATTTCCTTCCTAGGAATGAAGTCCCATCTGAAGTTCTGGAATAGAGTAGGATTAAAAGTGGGAGAGACAGGGTGCCTGGGTGGCTCAGTTGGTTGAGCGACTGCCTTCGGCTCAGGTCATGATCCCGGTGATCCCAGAAACCCGGGATCGAGTCCCACATCGGGCTCCCTGCTCGGCGGGAAGCCTGCTTCTCCCTCTCTCACTCCCCCTGCTTGTGTTCCCTCTCTGCTCTCTGGCTGTGTTTCTCTCTGTCAAATAAATAAAATCTTAAAAAAAAAAAAAGTGGGAGAGACAAACAGGAGCTCACTGTATATAATAGAGTTTGAATATTAAGCAGTGACTTTTATCTCTGGGAATTTTATTGCTGAGGTGACCCAAATCAAGATCAGTTCTATGTCTTAGGAAACTCTAATGTTTTTACTTCACTCCTTCAATTAGAATAAACAGATACCTGCCATTTTGCTCATTTCACGTTCTAAAGAGCTGGCATCAAACACTGAACCACTGTGAGCTAGGCTAGAGCTGAGGGAGATGTTCACAACACAGGTGACTTACTGTGTTTTTCTCATTGAAAAACAAAGGGGACAAAAAATTCTATCTGAAAGGCAAGCCCTGGAGGCCAGGACTCATGTTTGATACCATGAATTAGAGGTCTCAGCTGTTAATCAGTCCTCAGTTCTCAATAAATTTGAGGACTTTATAATAATGAAGTTTTAGTGTTTTGCTCATTTAAACAGTTTTTAACCTGTATGCAATCATATCTCTTTATACTAAAAATAAGAATTTAAAAAGCTTTCTAGTCAGAAATGTTACTGGCATTTTATAAAGGCAAGGAAAGGTAAATACATTTGGGGGACTTACACTTTATTTCCTCAACAAAAATAAGCTCTGTTCCCTCCTGCCTCCCCACTTAGTTGACAAAGTTTTACCACATTATCTCTTGCTTACAGGTCAAGAAACGGGATTGGATCCCTGTGGTACAGAAAATGTCATTTTAGTCAGGATTTTCTCCTATATAAAGTTGAAAACACTAGGTTTTGAAAGACTCTTGAAGAGTCTGGATTCTTGTACTTCCTATATTATTTTTTACAGGCAAAGACGTTTTTCTTTCCTACTTTCTTAGATACTGTTTTGGAGCACCTTAACTCTTTTCTTATCTGACATTTACATGTTTCCTGTGGCTATATATATTTTTCATTCACACCTTAGCAATATGTGTTAGGTTTAAAATAATTACCATTTAAATATATCTGTTATTTGTTTAATTTTTTGTAGCCTGTTTTTATTTCCTAGCATGGAGGACTAAACTGGTGAAGAAAAATTTTGTTGTATTTTTTATTTCCCAGCAATTATTTATTACACACTTTCTATGTTCTAGGCACAAATTTAGAGTCAGGAAAATTCTTTCTGCCTCTATAGACATTTCTTTCTCATACAGTGAGACTGTGTGATACAAAACACAGATTGGAGCAGAAAAACACAGGGAGGAAAAAAAAATAAGACCTGCTCAAAGCTTATTTAAATCATCTCGAAAATAATCTAGATTAAAGTAATGACAGAAGAAAGAGAAATTAAGTCCGAACAACAGTGAAAAAGGATGACTCAGGAGAGTTTGTTATAGGACTAAGATACAGGATATGCCAGGGATAAAGGAATCAGTGGTAAACCCAAAGGCCCATTGGGTATGTGGGGGTTGCTCACCAGGGAATTCTGATGCCATTTGTGGTAGAAAGAATTGACTTGGGGACAGAAATTAATTCTATTAAATAAGTAAATGGGAAAGATATAATTTTGTATGGAATAGCAGATAATTTACATAGATACTTCTCCCTATAGTGGTAGAGCTTACCTCACCATTCCCCCTTGAGTATGGGCTGAACTTAGTTAATTGCTTCCAAAGAGTAGGCAGTGGGAAAGTGGGTGGGAATCATTTTAGAGGGGAGAAACCTGGCAAACACTCCCTTGACCAGCTGATCAAAGTTGGCATCATCAGTAGTATCATATTTATGTCATGTATGCCTTTCTTAAGATCTGTTGAAAATGGCTCTTCCTGGACACTTGGGTGGCTTAGTCGGTCAAGCATCTCCCTTTGGCTCAGGTCACGATCCCAGGCTCCTGGGATGAGTTCTGCATCAGGCTTCCTGCTCAATGGGGAGTCTGCTTATCCCTCGGCCTCTCCCAGCCCTGCTCCTGCCTCCCTACTACTGCAAAAATAAATAAAATCCTAAAAAAAAAAAAAAAAAAAAGAATGGCACTTACTCTCCAAAACCTACAACCTATGAGCAAAATATCACATAAACCTAAATTGAGGGATAATCTGCAAAATACTTGACCCCAGACTTCCTTAAAATTCTCAATGTCAAGAGAGGCTAAGGAGATAGAATGGCTAAATCCTGGATGGGAATAATGTTTGACCAAGTATTTGGGTACCCTGTGGCCTAGTCAAGTTGATACATAATCTTGTGTCACTATTCAAAACTAAGAGAGGATAGAAGGTTAACGAATATGAAGTATTAAGGAAGAAAGAGTTGTATCTTAAATGGCAAAAACAGCAGAGAGCCTCAGGATGGTATAGAGAAGATTATTTTTAATGATAAAAATGACATGAGGTAGGAAATAAGGAACCATAGACTCTTCATTTAAAAAGTGAAAGGAAGATGCATAGTGACAGAATGGATTATAGAAGTAACTTAAAATTTCATTTTAGGGGTGCCTGGGTGGCTCAGTGGGTTAAAGCCTCTGCCTTCAGCTCAGGTCATGATCTCAGGGTCCTGGGATCGAGCCCCACCTAGGGCTCTCTGCTCAGCCTGGAGCCTACTTCCTCCTCTCTGTCTGCCTCTCTGCCTACTTGTGATCTCTCTCTCTGTCAAATAAATAAATAAAATCTTTAAAAAAAATAAAAAAAATTTCATTTTAAGATGAGATTAATTTTTTAAAGATGCATTTTTATCTGCCCCTCTATTAGAACACCTTTTCTTCTGACTACTTCAGTCCCCTGATACCTGTAGGACCAAAATGACTAATTAATACATAAAACTTTCCTCAGTTCTTTGGAGGATAAAACAAATTTAATAACCCCTCCTCTCAGAAAAAGCAGATGTTTCACGTCCTCTAAAAATGTCTTGAGATTCTCACATACTCAAATTTATGAACATGTATCCATAGAAACATGGATGAAAGCCACAGAGGTTAGATCAGACTTATATGTTATAAAGCAGATGCTTGGTAAGTTAACAAATAGTATAAAATCCTAAATGCTCTTACTCTTTTAGGTATAGTCTTCAGTAATATAGTTTCAATATTTATGCAAATTCTTTCATTTTATTATCTACCCTTCATAACTGAGTACATGGAAGACTGGCTTAAGACGGAGAACAGTTAAATTGGAGATGCTTCTTTTTGCTAATATTAGCACTTGCACCCCACTTCCCCCCCAATCCCAACTAAGGATTCTAATAATTTTACCAAGATGCATCTTAAGTATTAGTGATAGTGCCAAAGGTGAAATATTGGTGGGCAAGTAGTAGTACCTCCACTCCGTAGGTCAAAAGTTTGTCAGTTGGAAAAGTTGTCACGCACACACTGTCTGCAGAGGGAACAGACGATACCCAAGGTCCTTCTTTCAACTTTAGGAGAAGTAGCTGTTCACTTAATCCATAGGAACAATATAGAAACTCAAGTTAAATGGAGGGACAGAGGAATATGGTCCATAAGAAAGAATAACAAGGGACCTCAGGAAAATAACTAGATGAAAGAGAGATAAGCAATATGCCTGATTAAAGAATTTAAGTAATGATCATAAAGATACTCATTGGGCTGAAGAGAAGAGTGGAAGAACTCAGTGAGACCTTCACTAAAGAGATAGAAAATATAAAAAAGAACCAGAGTTGAAGAACACAATAACTAATTAAAAACACACTAGAGGGAATCAGTAGTAGATGAGTGATACAGAAGAATGTATATACATGATCTGGCACAAAGGGTAATGGAAAGCACACAGGCTGAACACTGAAAGAGAAAAGAATTTGAAAAATGAGGATAGGTTAAGTGATCTCTTGGAAAACATTTGGCAAACAAATGTTGACATTATAGGGGTCCCAGAAGTAGAAAGAAAGGAGTAGAAAACTTGTGTGAAGAAATAGTAGTTGAAAACATCCCTAACCTTGGGAAGGAAATAGAGATCTAAGTCCAAAAAGCATAAAGTTTTACAAATAAAATGAACCCAAGAAGGTTCACTCCAACATATAATAATTAAAATGTCAAAGATTGAGAGAGAATTTTAAAAGCAGCAAGAGAGAAGAAAAAAGTTACCTACAAGGAAAACCTATAAGGCTATTAGCTGATTTTTCAGCAGAAATTTTGCAGGCCAAAAGGGACTGGCATAATGTATTTAAAATGCTGAGAGGAAAAGATCCTGCAACCAAGAATACACCACCTGGTAAGGTTGTCATTCAAATTTGAAGGAGAGATAAAGAGTTTATCACCGCTAAACAAGCCTTATGAGAAATGATAAAGGGACTTCTTTAGGTGGAAAGGACTGGCCATAGTAGATCTAAGAAAATTATGAATAAAAAGATGTAAAATATGGCAGTAGATATCATAAGACATGGGAGGAAGTAAAAAAAAAAAGGGGGAAAGGGAAAAAGAAGTTATTTTTCTTTTTTTAGAATGTGTTTAAACTTAACCATCAAATTAACATAGACTGCCATTTACTTAGGATGTTATATATGAACCTCATGGTAACCACAGACCCAAAACCTATAATAGATATACAAAAAATAAAGAGAAAGAAAACTTAAAAACACTACAGAAACCAACGACAAAGACAAAAAGCAGCAGCATAAAAAAAGGAACAACTACAAAAAGAACCAGAAAAAAATAAAATGGCAATAAATACATAACTGTCAATGATAAGTTTAAATGTAAATGGCCTAAATCCTCTCTTCAAAAGACATAGGGTAGTGGAATGGTTAAAAAAACAAGACTTACCTATATGTTGCCTACAAGAGACCCGTCTTGGACCAAAAGGCACAAACCAACTGAAAGTGAAAGGCTGAAAAAACATTTACTGTACAAGTGGAAGCAAAAGAAAAGCCAATAGCAATACTTATATCCGTTAAAATAAGCTTTAAAACAAAGACTGTAACAAGAGACAAAGGGCATTATTTAATGATAATGGGATCAATCCAATGAAGATACATAACAGTTGTAAATATCTACATACTCAACACTGGAGCATCTAAGTACACAGACCAAATTAAAGACATAACGAGAGAAATTGATGGTAATACAATAGCAGTAGGGGACTTTAACACCCTACTTACATCAGTGGATACAACATCCAGGCAGAAAATCAGCAAGGAAAGACAGTGTCTTTGAATGACACATGGATCTGTTGGACTTACCAGATACATACAGAACATTCCATCCAAAAATAACAATACACATTCTTCTCAAGTACACATGGAGCATTTTCCAGAATAGATCATGTTAGGCCAAAACAAACCTCAGCAAATTTAAGAAAATTGAATCAAACCATGTATCTTTTCTGATCATAATGGTATGAAACTAGAAATAAATCACAGGAAAAAAATAGGAAAAAACCCCACAAATACATGAAAAGTAAACAACATGATAGTAAACAACAAATGGGTCAATGAAACAAAGAAAAAACTAAAAAATACATGGGGACAAATGAAAATGGAAACATGATGGTCCATATCTTTGGGACACAGCCAAAGTTTGAAGAGGGAAATACATAGCAATCTAGGCCTACCTCAGAAAACAAAAAAAAGCTCCAATTAGCAATCTAACCTTAAACTGAAGGGAACTAGAGGAAGAACAGGAAAGCCCAAGAGGAGCAATAATAAAGATCAAAGCAGAAATAAATGACATAGAGACTAAAAAAAAAAATAAAAAAAATCAGTGAAACCAAGAGCTGGGTCTTTGAAAAGATAAACAAAATTGATAAACCCTTAGGAAGACTCATCAAGAAAAAGAATGGACCAAAGTAAAATCAGAAATGAGAGAAGTAACATCTTACACCACAGAAATACAAAGGATTATAAGAGAAGAGTATGAAAAATTACATGCCAACAAATTAGACAGCCTAGGAGAAATAAATTCATAGAAGTGTAAGATCTTCCAAAACTGAATTAAAGAGAAATTAAGAATCCAAACAGACCAATTACAAGTAATAAAATTTAATCAACAATAAAAAACAATAAAAAGATTTAGAAAATTCAGGTTTTAGAGGGAACATACCTCAACATGATAAAGGCTATATATGAAAAACCCATAGCTACTATCATCCCCAGTGGGGAAAAACTGAGAGGTTCTCTTCTAAGACTAGGCAGAAGAGAAGGATGTCCCCCCTCGGCACTTTTATTCGACATAGTACTGGCAGTCCTAGCCACAGCAGTCAGACAAAAAAAGAAACAAGAACCATTCATATTTGTAAAGAGGAATTTAAGCTCACTATTTGCAGATACCATGATACTATACATAGAAAATCCTGAAGACTTCACTAAAAAAACTACTAGAAGTAATAAATGAAAAAACGCTGAATGAATAAACAAACATAAGCAGAATCACATCTATAAATACAGAGAGCAAACTGATGGTGAATGAGGGGATGGGCAAAATGGGTGAATGACAGAGGGACAGTATGGAGTCGTGGGGATAAAGGGAACAGCACAAGAAATGTAGTGATAACTGTGATAGTGATGAATGGTGATGGGTGGTAGGTACACTTGTGGTGAATATAGTGTAATGTATAAACTTGTTGAATCTCTGTGTTATACACCTGAAAATAACACTGTGTCTTGTCGGGGACGGTGTATGATCCGCCCTTCCCTCCATGCCCAAGCCACCAGAAATTCTGGTGGAGGTACCTGTGAATGTGACTGAAAGCCCAGAGGGGCTTTCCCTGCCTAGAATCCGAAAAGCCACTTACCCTGTGGGTCAGGGCAATATGTCCTTGGTGTGCTTATTCAAGACGTTTAGTTCCATTTAATCCTCCTCCCGGTAATCATATCTCTGTATCTCTTATCTGTATTTCTTGATCCCTGTGCCTCAATGGTCTCAACTTCTGTGAGTTTAAGTAATCACTCTGTACCCTGCAGTAACAATACTAATCCTGTCTCTAGGGTGGGTGCAAAAGCAGTTAAAGATTTAACTGTACCACCCAACTTCCTCACTTGGGAATAATAAAAGACTGGGACCCTTGACAGTCAAGAGAGATGAAGCCGTGAGACCGAGAGAGACTGAAAGCCTGCAGAGAGACTCAGATTTAGAGAGAGGAAGACTGAGAGAGGAAGAAGAAGAGCAGAACGAAGAGACAAAGCCATGAGACTGAGAGTCTGAGAGACGGAGACACAGACACGGAGAGAAAGACAGAGAGCCTGCGCGGAGAGAGGCAAAGGCAGAGAGAGCGGAGCAAGAAATAGAAAGAGAGACTGAGGCAAAGGCTGAGAGCCTACAAAGCAAGAGATTGAGACAGAGAGACAGAGACAGAGAGAGACAGCAACAGAGAAACAGAAACAGAGAAGCAGAGAGAGCAAGAGATAGACTGAGACAGAGAGAGAGACAGCAACAGAGAGAGAAACAGAGAAGCAGAGAGAGCAAGAGAGACAGAACCAACTGTTCGCCTAAAGCTAGACTGATGTAACTAAAAACTTTAAATAAAGAACCCTGAAGACACAGTTTTCAGGAGAGGAGATTCCCACGCCACTCTTTGAGTCAGGTCTCCTCATTTTATCGCTGACTCCGTCACCACCTTCGGGGAACCCCGACCGTTACCGTTGCCGGGGCTGGCTCCCGGCAGCGTCAACTATACTCAAAAATAAAAAATTGCAGTTTATATTCCTTGCATTAAAAAAAAGTTTGTCAAGTGGTGAACACAGAACAGGAAACCAACATTTAAAAGTCTCTTTGCGATGGGGCGCCTTGGTGGCTCAGTTGGTTGAGCGACTGCCTTCGGCTCAGGTCATGATCCTGGAGACCCGGGATCGAGCCCCACATTGGGCTCCCTGCTCGGCAGGAAGCCTGCTTCTCCCTCTTTCACTCCCCCTGCTTGTGTTCCCTCTCTAGCTGTTTCTCTCTGTCAAATAAATTAAAAAAAAAAAAAAAAAAGTCTCTTTGCAGGGCACCAGGGTGGCTCAGTCATTAAGCGTCTGCCTTTGGCTCAGGTCATAATATGAGGGTCCTGGAATGAGCCCCACATAGGTCTCCCTGCACAGTGGGAAGCCTTCTCCCTATCTCACTCCCCTTGCTTGTGTTCTCTCTCTTGCTGTGTCTCTCTCTGTCAAATAAATAAAATCTTTTTTTTAATATAAAGATTTTATTCATTTGACAGAGAGATCACGAAGAGGCAGAGAGGCAGGCAGAGAGAGAGGAGGAAGCTGGCTCCCTGCTGAGCAGAGAGCCCGATGTGGGCCTCAGTCCCAGGACCCTGAGATCATGACCTGAGCCAAAGGCAGAGGCTTAACCCTCTGAGCCAACCAGGTGCCCAAATAAATAAAATCTTAAAAAATCTCTTTGGTGGGGTGCCTGGGTGGCTCAGTTGGTTAGGCATCTTGATCTCAGCGCAGGTCTTGATCTCAGGGTCATTCAAGCCCCATGTTGGGCTCCATGCTGGGTGTGGAGCCTACTTAAAAGTCTCAAAAAATGAAAGTTTCTTTGATATATAAATATATAATGAATGAAAATCAGATTGAAAGTTGAAGACCATCTGTAAGTCAAAATGCTACTCTTTTAAATTCTTAACTACCCAGGGTTTTATTGTTTCACTTCTTTAAGTTAGTATGTGTCTACCATTTTTAAAAATGTTCTTCATTCAGCATATGTTCTCTCCAAATAACTGGTATATCTTTTTTTTTTTTTTTTAAGATTTTATTTATTTGACAGAGAGAAACACAGCAAGAGGGGGAACACAAGCAGGGGGACTGAGAGGGAGAAGCAGGCTTCCTGTCAAGCAGGGAGCCCGATGTGGGGCTCGATCTCGGGTCTCCAGGATCATGACCTGAGCCGAAGGCAGTTGCTTAGCCAACTGAGCCACCCGGGTGCCCCAACTGGTATATCTTCTAAAAAGGAGTCATTTTACTTACCCTTTAATTTAGGGGAAACTGATTAAAAGCCCAGGATCACTCTGGAAAACAGTATGGAGATTCCTTAAAAAGTTGAAAATAGAGCTATTCTACAACCCAGTAATCGCACTACTGGGTATTTACCCTAAAGATATAAATGTAGTGATTTGAAGAGACTGGTGCACCTGAATGTTTATAGCAGCAATGTCCAGAATAGCCAAACCATGGAAAGAACCTAGATGGCCATCAGCAGGTGAAAGGATAAAGAAGATGTGGTATATATATGTGTATGTGTATACACACACACACACACACACACACACACACACACACACACTGGAATACTATGCAGCCATCAAAAAGAATGAAATCCTGCCATTTGCAACAGCATGGATGGAACTGAAAGGTATTATGCTGAGAGAAATAAGTTATCATATGATCTCTCTGATATGAGGAATTTGAGAGGTAGGGCAGGGGTTCATGGGGGGGAGGAAAAAAATGAAACAAGATGGGACCGGGGAAAGAGAGAAACCATAAGAGACTCTTAATCTCAGGAAACAAACTGAGGGTTGCTGGGGGAAGGGGGGAAGGGATAGGGAGGCTGGGTTATGGGGAAGAAAATTAATTAATTTTTTAAAAATTCAAGCAAGCAAGCCCAGGCTCAATGGAGGGTAGTTTCTACCAAGGAACCAAGGTGACTGCCTCTGGATTGTTGCACTAGACTTCTTCTCAGATGCTTCTGGGATCTTTACTGACCAGGATCTTCAGCCTTTTTTGCTTCCTTTATCCGTTAAGTTTTAAAACTCCTCACTCAAGCATTTGATCTGTTTTTCTACAGTGTTCAAACCAGGAGTAGTGTCTTCATTAACTATGCCCACAGCTTTGACCTTTCAGTATCTGCAAATTGTATCCACCATCCAGTCACTTCCTCTTAGATCAGCATAAACTCTCCTTGTTTTCAAGATCCAAGCAGAAGGTCCTGCTTATATTAGTATGTAAAAACCTCTGTGATTAAAACTTGCCCTGATTGGGAGTCTTACTTAGTGCTTTACCTCAGTGCACTTATTATACGGTAAAATGGATAATGATCCCGTAAATAAAGTTGCATAAAAATAAAATCTTACAACCTAACAGTATGTAGTTACAGAAAAGTTTTGTATCTTTCTGGATCAAAGGCTCTTCCAGTTTTGCTAACTATACCAATTTGTAGTGGGAGTGGAATTGCTCCATGGGAAAAGTAGATTCACCCTACTGATTAAAAGTATGAAGAGTAAGTCTTCCTCTTATCAATTTAATAAAGTTCTTCACTGTTCCTAAACAGTGAAAATCTGAATACATTTTCTTTACGAGAATCCAATTAAGTTAAAGTCATATTACTAGAATTGTTCTTATGAATTATTCTTATCTGTCCATATAATATAGGCAACCTACATGCTATTAGACTGTTAGTTTTAGCTAGACTTTACTCCTTGGCTCCAGACTTTAGGTTATTTTGCATATAATCTGCATACTAAGATGATCCATACAAAAGCAGGTAAAATTAAGGTGCTTGAGTTATTCTCAAACTAAAACAAAAATTTTGTGGAGAGAAGTCTGTCTCCTAGTAAAAGACTTTAAGTTTTTAGTAAAAAAAACTAGGACTTAAAGTCAAATTTTATAAAATGAGGAAATCTCTAGGCTCCTAGTGTTGTTTGTTTCATCTTGCTCTTCTCCTATAGGACTGTTTTTTCTTGCTTGTAGTAAAAACAAAAGGGGCTTTTAGTGATATAGGAATTTGAGATTGACTGTTACTGTAATACAAAGTAGATGTATTAATTGTCCCTAGCGTATTAATTGTCCCTGAATGAACTAGTGACTGGATTTTTTCCCCAGAAATCTTTTATTTTTTTATTTTTATTTTTAAAAATTTCTTATTTATGTGACACAGAGAGCAAGAGAGAGCATAAACAGGGGGAGCAACAGGCAGAGGGAGAAGCAGGCTCTCCACTGAGCAGGTTTGCCCTCAATCCTGAGACTCCAGGATCATGACCTGAGCCAAGGCAGACAGACGCTCGCTCAACCGACTGACCACCCAGGTGCCCCTTCCCAGAAATCTTTTAAATCCTGGGCTAATTGTTTGTGAGCCATTGTCAACCTGTATTTGGGAATTAGGACACACTTACTTACTTACTTACTTAATTTATTTATTTTTTCCCCCCCTTCATTCATTCATTCATTTTTTTTTTTTTTTTTTTTTTTTAAATGTATTTT